>NW_019168381.1:17135768-17163559 GCF_002303985.1 Durio zibethinus | reverse complement strand
AAGAAAAGTTAACCAAAAAAGATGAAGGAAAAGTTTAAAGAAAGTAAGAAAAGAAAAAAAAAAAAGAAAGAAAGAAAAAGGAAAGACTCAGATTGAAAACTTAAAAAGAGTAGGGTTGTAAAAATAGCTTGGATGTAAAGAAAAACAAGAAAGCTACAGTTGAGTTGAAAACGTAAGAAAGTGGTAGGGATGTATGAAGGATCAGTGTAAAAAAAATGATTTGGATCAAAAGGTAAGTCTACAACAATCTCAGATCAGAAGAGTAGAGGTCAATTTGATGAACTTAAAAAGATCAATGTTATCGATAGAAGAAGTTTTTTATTGAAAATATGAATGAATTGGATCTGAATTATACAGATGTTCATTGATTCCTTAATTATTATCATTTGTATTACCCACCTTTTTTTGTGCCTTCATTTAATGTTTTGATATAGTCCTTTTATGGTAATGCATATCTTTTTTTTGTGATCGAACCCTTCTTGTCTATTTTTTGTCATGAATTCATTGCATCTATCTTGGAATTAAGATAATGGTAGGTAATGTTCATATTAAATCCTAATGTTACTTAAAAAGATTTGAGGATAACAAAAATGAAAGGAGAGATAAAAAAAATAAAAAAAAATGAAAAAAAAAAGCCAAGAAAAACACTAATATCCAAGGATCATGAATAGACAATAAACATCTCTTAAGCAAATAAATGCATGTGAGAATCATGATGTGAAATCAAAAAAGGATGAAAAGGAAAATGAAGAAGATAAAGGAACCACAAGTCTCGAAAATGAGACTTCGAATGAATGGGAGAGAACCGGAGTTATGTTCAAAATTTAAAAGACAAAGTTGACTATGAAAGCCAGGTTACTATGACTTTGAATACATGGTATGAAATGAATGGTCACATAACATGCATGGTGTTCTTTGCATTCATTACTTCCATTGCATGCATATTATGGTAATATAGTAAATGAGAGATCAAACTTTGTCATGAGAAATTGAAAATATCAAAATAGGATGGGAATGTTTCTGAACATATTCAAAATACGATGGATCAAGAAAACTTCTGAATTTTCAATTTTTAACTTGCAAAAGCTTTATCTCAATTAAAGATGAGATTTTTAAAGTTTCAAAGCCTCTATTTAAGAGGAGTTTTTTAAAGATGAAATTTTTAAAATTGTTGAGTTTTTATTTAAAGGAGCTTTTTAAGATTAGATTTTTTAAAGTTACAAAACCTCTGTTCAAAAAGAGCTTTTCAAATATGAGATTTTTAAAGTCATTGAGCCTTTGCTTAAAGTAGCTTTTTGGGATGAAATTTTTAAAGTTGTTGAGTCTTTGCTTAAATGAGCTTTTAAATATATTTTCAAAGTTATGAAGCCTTTGCTTAAAAGGGTTTTTAAATTTACTTTTAAAAGTTGTGGAGCTTTTGCTTAGAGGAACTTTTATATTAATTTTTAAAAAAATTGTGGAGCCTTTGTTTAAAAGAACTTTTAAATTTATTTTCAAAAATTATGGAGCCTTTGCTTAAAGGAACTTTTAAATTTACTTTCAATTTCAAAAATTGCTAAGCCTTTGCTTAAAGGAGTTTTAAAAATTTGTTTTCAAAAGTTGTTAAAGCTTTACTTAAAAGAATTTGTAACTTTATTTTCAAAAGTTGTGAAACCTTGTTAAGAGGAGTTTAAAAAAAAATCATAAAACTAAAAAATTTAAAAAAAACTCAAAAATCATGAAAATCTAAAAAAAGGAAAAAAAAAACACAAAAAAATTCAAACAAAAAGCAAGATAAAAAAAAAAAGAACAAAATCTCAAAAGAAATCAATATTTAAAAAATTATGAAAAAAAATTTTGAAAAATCCTTAAGTTAACTTTGGACAAAATAATTATCTATATCTTTACCATGTTATTGATTCTTAGTAATGTACAAAGTAGGGCATTTGTTAACATCGAATTTTGTTTGAATCAATTAAGCTTTATTCAATTTTTGTGCTTTAATTGAATGATTCAATTTGGACTAATTTAAGTGTTGTAATTGGAACTCATTTGGGCTTATCTCCAATTAATTTCTTTTGGATCATTTTTTATAGATAAAATCCAATCCAATTTTATTTGAATTAAAACCTAATTTAATGTGGATCAACATAAAATTTAACTCTTTAGACTTTAAAACCTAGTATTACCCTTCACTTAGCTAGACCAAAAAACATTAATTCCCCTCGTCACCGAAGCACCACCACCAAAAAGCCTTCCTTATTTAGCCTCCAGCCGAGCACCCACCAATTATCATAACACTCAAGCACAAAAAAAGAAAATCGAACAAAACCCTATCTTTACCCTCACCATTGACTTTACCACTAGCAACCTTTATGGCACCACACCGACTTCCCCATTACCACAGGCCTTCCACCACCAATTAGCAACCATAATACCCAAAACCTAGTCATAACCAACTGCTTTAAAATTGCCCATCTTCTACCATCAACGCTTTACTTTTAATAGAATTACCTAAGTAAAACCTCTTTAAATGAAGAACCATACCATAGTTAAAAAAAACCAAAAAAAAAAAAAAACATCATACCAAACAACCAAAACCCATAAAAATCATATTAAAAGAAAGATAAAAACACCATGGGAATGGAGAAACAATGCCAATAAGCCAAAACCACAAAAAAAAAAGAATTCTAAGAAAAAAAGAGATAGCAATTCTCTTGGAGCTTTTAGTTTATGGCATTTTGAGGGGATTTAGGGCCCAGGATTTGGAAGAGAGAAAGGCTAGGATGAAAGTAAACACATATTAAGAGAAGAGACGGTTCGATCAGTGAAGAATGGCAGAAAAATGAGGATGGATCGTGAGTTTGGATTTTAGATATAGGGGAATCTAAATTTTTTTTAGGAAATCTAACTAAAAAACAGGAAAGAGGAGGAAAAGATGAAGCTCTAGTGAAAAATTAGGAAGGAATGAGTGTTGGCTCGAGGTGGCCAGTAGCGAGGTGTGATAGTCAGCATAACTATGGCATGCCAGAATCTGGGTTGACAAAGGCTGACCATTTTTTTGCTTCAAAGAAATTTGGGCTTTTTTTAGTTTAAAAGGAAATGATATGAATATGAAAAAAATTAAAAGCTTTATAATGTAAAAAAAAAAAAAGAGTGAAAGTGGGTCAACCTAACCCCCAACCTGTCGAACCAGTCAACCTCTGATCCATGTTCCAGACCCATTCCATTTTAGCCTAATCAACCCAAAAATGCTAAATGGTCCTGCTTTGAACTTTAAATTGGGTTTAGCCTAATCTTGTAGGTACAACTTCAATCTCATTTATTTATTTTGTTTTATTGGTTTATTTGTTATATATTTATTTATGATAGCAAACATATCTCTTAAGAAAAATTTTTGTATGGTTAAGATTATATTACCTTGTATAATCATATTTATTTTATCATATAATGTAATAAAATTTAAAAGTAAAAAATGAATGAAAATCTCCGATGATGAAATTTTAAAAAAGTCCAAGTAGCAATTCTTTAAAATCTCTAAATGGAGATATTTTTCTAAAGGTACTACAAAGTAATAGAGTATTCAGAAAAGTATTCAATACAAAAGATTTTTCTTTCATTTATTTTCTTAAACAAATTTTTATATAAAATGACGATATAAAAAAAAAAGAATGAGAGAGAATGACACTTTTTTAGTAATGATTAATGTCATGATACATGATATTACTTGCAATGATTAATTATTTTTGTTTAATAGTAATAATAATAATAATAAATAATAATAAATTAATAAAATAAAAATAAAATAAAATGAGAGGAAATAAAAAATGAAATTTTCTGAGGATTAGATTTTAAAGAAATTCGAGTAGAGATTCCTAAAAAATTTCTTAGGTGAAAAAATTCTTCTAAAATACTATCAAAGTATTAAGGTATTTAGGAAAATTTTCAATAAAAAGATTTTCTTTACTTCGTTCCCTTAAAAAATTTTAATAATAATAATAAGGAAACAATTAGTTGAGTAAAATAAAATAAGTAATGAAAAAGTTATAACATAGGGAAAATGAGTAAGAAAAAAAAAAGAGAAAAAGAAAAACAAACAAATTTTTGGATGCATATCACACTTTATAATTTGAATTTCATAATCATAAAAGTAAAGTAGATTTTAGATAATGGGATTCTTGAGAAGTTCGAGTAGTGATTTTTAAAAAATTCCTAGATTAAATTTTTTTTAAAAAATATTACCAAAGTATTAGAATATTTAGAATGATTTTTAATACAAAAAATTTTTGTTTACTTTTCATTATTAAAAATGAACTTTTATGTAATGTAATAGTGTTACAAATTAATTTGTATGCATCATATTTCCTTCATACACACCAATTATGAAAGTAAACGAAATCTTCGAAAATGAGATCATAAAGAAATTTAAATAGTGACTCTTTAAGAATCTATAGGTGAAAAAATTTATCTAAAATTTTTTATTTTTTTCATTAACAAAAATAAGATAATAAAAAATGTTTTCATGAAAAGAAAAATATACATTTGAGATAAATCATAAGTATTTATTATATGCATTTTTTAAAAATATTAATTTTGAGAATAAATATGAACCGTTGAGGATGAAATTCATAAAAATTCGAGTAGTGATTATAAGAGATTTTTAGGTGAGATAATTTTTTTTAAATTTTACCAAATGTATTGGAATACTTTTGGAAGTCTTCGATACGCAAAGTTCTTAATTATTTTTCAAATAAAAGATTTTGGTGCAAATAAAAAGGAGAAATTATTTTTGTATATAAAAATTAAGACTATTTTGACATGATTAAATGATAACACATAATTAATCAAACTATTTTTAGATGGGTATTATGAATGTGTAATTATTTTTTCATACGTAATCGATTCTTGAACTCAAACTATTTCTTATACATAAAATTATTTTTTTAATAATTTTAGTTAATTTAAAATTTTATTAAAAATAAATTTTAATAGACGATTAATTACATCTAAGCAAAAAATATTTGTGATGACTTTTTTATTTCTTTTTTATAATTTGTTTAACAATTCTAAAATTGTTACGACATTGCAAACCCAATATTAAATTCTTTGATCAACATCACATTTTTTTTTTATCAATCTTGCATCTAGCATCGAGTAGTTAGTTTCGTCCTTCTTTAATTTCAATTTTTTTATTATCAATGTTTTTACATTATCAGAATTTTATTTTTTTAAATATTTATAGTTATAAAATTTAGAATACTGTAATAAAATTATATCATTTTTTTTAAATAAACAAGTGAAAATGATTCATAATTTTATTTTTCAACAAAGCGCCGATGAATTTCTAATTTAATTACATTTTGCTAAACTCAACCGTTTACGTACCTATTCTTAGCTAAACGCCTGTATGGCGGCAAATAATAATAAACGTTTTAAAATCAACATTTATGGTTTGTGCCAGATTAAATAAATAAAAAAGGAAAGTCAAAGTTTAGGCTTCGATTCCTACCTGCTCCTGTAGCTCATCTATATGTACTACATGATCAAGTACCTATTCTAACTTGAATATATGAACACAATTTAAATAACCAAAAAATCAAAGTCAAAGTTCAGGCTTTAATTCTTACCTTTCTCCTTTATCTCATCTATATGTACTACACGATAAAGTATCTATTCTAACTTGAATGCATGGAAACAATTTAATTATTTTTGGGTAAAAATCCTAACTTAATTAATGCATCAAAAAGTTTTTTTTTAAGTGTTATTCGGATGATGATAATTGAATTGAATTCCTTTTAATTTTTTTTAGATAATGTATATTATAAAATTTTAAAATTTAATTTAAATTTGAATTGAATTTTTTTTTAAATTGATTTGATTTGAACGATTCAGTTCATTGATATTTGAAATTAACTTTTTTATTTTTATATATTATTTTAATATAAGTTTTATTATATTTAAAAAGATTTAGAT
This sequence comes from Durio zibethinus, assembly GCF_002303985.1. The sequence continues at coordinate 17,157,607 of NW_019168381.1, read as the reverse complement.
ATAAATAATTATTTTTATTTTATAAAAATTTAAAAAATATAATAAAGTTAATAACAATATATAATTAATCTGATTTAATTTTTTTTATTTTTCACTTTTCGATCGAATATAATATATAAATTTAATATCTAAACTTAATTCGAATCGAATAAAAAAAATCAATCCAAACCAAATTGATTATTACGATTTCAACTCGATTTTTGATTTTTTTTCTCACCCATTGACTCCAGCAGTAATTAAATTTAAAAATTCTTTTAAAGATAATAATAACTTCGTTACTATAATATTATTTTGAAAGAGCTATTACAAAACTTAAACTTCGTATGATAATGAGGTATTGGCTCAATAATAAAGAGGAGGTTTTAGAATTCTAAAATTCTAGATTCAAATTTTACTATATGGATTGTTTAGTTATATTCTAATTTATTAGTTGATTATTAAATAATCATAATTGATTATTATATAATAATTGATTATTCAATTGATTATTTAGTTGATTAAATAAATATAATACTTGATTAAAATTATAATTTAAAAAAAACAAAATTTAATCCTATTAAAAATACATATCTTTGTCAAAACTTTTCTGATAATGTATTAAGTTATGGCATAGATATCTGTTCAGGCCTCCTAACTGTAAAACAAAAATAGTTCACATCCTAATATGCAGTTGGTTTGTGGATAGTTGTATGGTCCTTTGATGTGATACTCTATTCTTAATTTCAGTAGTCATGATATAAATCTTAATGTTCGATTAATATATGTATATATATATAATAATTGGTTTAGGGTTTTAATTAGAATGAAAGAACTAGCTTAAGCTTTTTATTAACGAATATTCTTTTTATATAGTAAGGGTTCTACAACGCAACAGAAGCCCGTAGCAATTTAAACTTTAGGCCAAGATTTCTTACATACCCCTAAAGGGAAGAGATCTCCTAACTAAGTAGCTTACCAAACTTTAGATTAACAAGAGGCTAGCTACCTTCTCCTCTTTTCACAATTTTTATATTGGAACGTTTTAGCGAATTTTCAGATATAGGAAGGCTTGGAATATGCAATGCATTAAATTAAACTTGACATTTTTGTTTCCATCTCATCTAAAAAAATGTTGCTTCTTTCTTTCTCTACCAAATTAATGAGAGATTAAAGATAGAAAAGCATGAAGTGAAAATTTTGTAGGCACACTCTTTAGGTTTTGCTTCTGATCATGTTTGTAAAAGAAAACTTCAAGCAGCTTTTATTAATCCTAATTTTGCCGTAAGCAACAAATCGATGTTGACAATTGATTACTAAGGCTCTATTTAGTAGATATTTTTATTATTTATCTTTTATTTTTTCTATTATATTTTGAAAAAGAAAATAAAGTAGCCTTATCAAATGTAGCTCAATCCCAAAAAATTTGTACAATTCACTCGAATCTGATACAATCTGATTTAATCAAACAAAATTTAAAATTTAAATCTGTCCAACTTGAACAAAAAATAACTCGAACCAAAATTAATCTTAACTCAATATGATCCAAATTCGAAATAATCTTAAGTTGAAAATGATTCAGACTCAAAATGACTTGAAAATTATCTGAAAATTAACCCAAAATGATTTAAACTTAAATAAGTATAGTTTTATTTAAAAAAAAAAAACCAAATTAATAAAAATAATAAATATAACACAAATTATTAATTTATTTTAATATTATAACTTTAAATTATCTTTTGAAATCTCTTTTCATTACTATTACAATTTTATATAATTTTGAATATTATCCTTCTTAATTGTTATTAAAAATAAAAAAAAAGATTATTTCTATTATTATAATTACATTTAATTGTTATGTTTATTAGCACATATTATAAATAAAGCCAAGTATATTACATATATAGATATGACCATATAGGTATATTAAAAAAAAATCTCAAGTTTCGCTTTGGGACATATATAATTTCATATTAAACAAATAATTGTGAAATAAAAGTAATTAGATAAATTTATTATAACTTTTAATATCATAATCTTGTTATATGCTCATGTATTAAACAATTCAAAAATTCAATCCAAAAAATTATGAAAAAGAAAGCAAAAGCTTCACTTTGCAAAAAAGTATTTGAATATATTTGGTTTTTATGATATATGTTGAGGAATAAACAACATATGATAAAAAAAAAAAAATACTCCCTCAAATGTCAAGTGTCAAGCTTTCAACCGTGTCAAGTAAGAAAATCATGCCAAGCTTTCCTTCCATTTCCTTTCTATTTTCCTCTCATATGCAATTTCACAACGATTGCCACATGAAGCCTCATATTTGGAGTTTCCTATCTATCTCATTCTTTTTCCTCTCTTTTCCGTTGGTCCTAAATTTTTCATCTTTCTAAAAATCTCCATCCACTTTTCCCATTCGTCAATTTCATCTTTATCTAATCAAACTCTAAAATATTTATATTGATCTTAATTAAATAAAAATAATACTATTATGTCCTTAAAATGTCAGGTGTCACAATATATGTGTCATGTACTTAATTTTCTATTAATGTTAACTTTCATAGTAATTTCAATTGTTAATATGAACAATAAAAACAAATAGGAGTTTTATAGTAATTTCACTTGTTAATTTTCATATAGTTACAGATAGATTATAGATAATTAAAAAGAAATACATGCCATATGTCAAGTTTTTATGAAGCACATGACAAGGATATTATAATAATTTAATACATAATTAAGTTTTATGTAATTAATTTAATATGTAATTTAATAAAAATATTATAATAATTTTGTAATTAATTTAATAAATAATTGAATAAAAATATTATAATAATTTTTAACCAAAGTGACATGCCACATGAGGAAAAAAAAAAAAAGACACACCACATGTCAAATTCCCATAAAGCAAAAGATGACCTTTGAAAGTTTGAAATTGGATTTTTTTTTAATAAATATTAAAAATTAAGATGATTTTATTGGATACGACTAAAATTGAATCAATGATAACAATGAAATATGAAGTAAAAATATTTTGTTTAGTAAAAATAAGTAAAACCACACATTTTTTCATTATATAAAAACTAATATTAATTTAAAGCATACAAATTATAATTTTTATTTATTTTTAAAATATTTTTATTTTTTAATAAAATTATAATAAAATCTAATTCGATCAAATAATTTATTTAAATTTAATCTAATTAAATTTTTAAAATTAATAAATTAAACTTAAAATTATCTAAATTCTAAATGATCCAAACTCAAAATATCTGAATGTCCAATCCAAATCATTTAAATCCGAAAATAATCTAAACGTAAAATAAGTTAAACTTAAAATTAACCTGAATTTTTAAAACGTGAATTGATCTTCGCTCAATTAACAGGTCTAAATTAAAACATTTATCAATATACAAATTCTAATTAAATTAAACTAATGAAGCTATCATTTGAATGGCCAAAAACTTTAATCTATCTAGAGAAAAGAAGAAAATACATCAATATACACGAGTTTTCTCATTACCTGAGGTTTCTTTAAAAAAAAAAATGATTAGTTTAAAATTAAAGCAAAAATATATATTTTTTCAATATCTCACGCATCTTCCATAAAACCTTGCCTGTGTATGGGATCAGTCAGTGCACTACGTATTACTATCTGGCACAAAGAATGAAGCTAGCGTACGGACGTCAAGAATTATCTTGCTCTTTTGTTTGTTTTAATTGGGACAAAATTTTAAAAGGAAATATATATATTTATATATATACACGCACAAGCAGAACTGCATATTAAAATTCAGCGGGAAAATTTTGATTATTTGATCTTTTTGAACTTTAATTTGTTGGAAACTCAGAAAAATTAATTGCATTGAGAAATGCCGAAAACATGTACTGAAAGTGTAAATGCAAATTAAGACCTAGCTAGTAGAGCTCGTAGGTTTGGGGTATATTTAAAGGAGAATCGATTGATTGTTGGTCCCAGAAGCTCCTTGGAATTGCAAAAGAAAGTTACGCAAGATGGATTTGGGGTCATGGTCCTCGTGGGTCTTTGCGCTTGTTCTTGCAGCTGATTTTGCGTGCCACGGCTTCATTTACGCAGAAAAAGGTATTGACATATTTACTTATTAGTATTATAACCATGAGATTCTCCCACTCACAAACGGACGAAGTTATGCGAGTGCATGCAAATCTAAAATGGGTAAAACTATCTATCTGGGTCCAAGAGTTGCTTTCAAGATTGTTCTCAACATTCCGTTATCAAGCAAACATTTGTATAAATTAATTAGCTTTGAAACAAACATTGGTTTACACTTTGAACATTTTGGATTTTGGTTTACATATTTGCACCAGATATATAGCTTTGAAGAGTTTTTTCCCATTCCTTTTGAGAAAAGAAAAAGTTTTAACACAAAGTCCCCCTAATTGCAGCTCCTTATTACAGCTTTGTCGAAGAAGCAATCTCAGCTCCAACAGTCTTATATTCTTATGACTACATAATCATCGGTGGTGGAACCGCCGGCTGTCCATTGGCCGCTACCCTGTCTCAAAATTCAACTGTTTTAGTCCTAGAAAGAGGAGGGTCTCCATATGTCAATACTAGCAAGTTGAGGCCAGAAAACTTTATTTCTACTATCACAGACAACTCCCTGATTCATACTCTCAAGCATTCATCTCCGAGGATGGAGTCTTTAACAGGCGTGCACGTGTTCTTGGTGGAGGAACAGTGATTAACGGAGGTTTTTACTCGCACGCCGAAACTGTCTTCCTCGGGGAAGCCGGTTTGGATGAATCATTAGTCAATGATTCATACAGGTGGGTTGAAAAGAAGTTGGTATTTGAGCCTGCTGTGCTGCAATGGAAATCCGCCATGAGAGATGGGTTGGTTGAAGCTGGGGTTTTACCGTACAATGGGTTTACATATGATCATATTAATGGGACTAAAATTGGTGGAACTATTTTTGATAGGGATGGCAATAGACATTCTGCAGCTGATTTGCTTGAGTATGCTAATCCAGAAAGGATTAAGGTTTACTTGCATGCTACTGTGCTCAAGATCATGCTTACAACAAAGGGTACCTTAATTTACTTAAAATGTTGAGTCAATCAACCTTTTATTTACAAGCGTAGTTTTCAATATACTTTATTTAAAAGCAATTTTAGTTAATGGGGAGCTGAATTAACTCAAATAAAATACTTTATTCTGTTGCAGTAGTTCGATCAAATTCCAGACCAAGAGCTAATGGGGTGATTTTTGAGGATGCAATGGGTAGAAAGCACTGGGCAGTCTTAACAAATGAGTCGAAGAGCGAGATAATCTTATCAGCCGGTGCAATTGGAAGCCCACAATTACTATTGTTGAGTGGTATTGGGCCCTCCCATCAACTTGATAAAATGGGTATTAAGGTGGTGATCGACCAACCCATGGTGGGCTAAGGGATGGCTGATAATCCATCGAGTGGCCTCCATATTCCTTCTCCTCGGCCCGTTGAGCTCTCACTCATTTCGGTCGTGGGCATCACCCTCTTCGGTGGCTATATAGAAGCAACCTCTGGGCTTAATTATGCCTCTGCTTATGCTCAAAGACCCTCTAATGATAATGCCACTATTTTGAATAAGGTTCTTACCCATTTCCCCACCTTGCTCACTTGCGTCCAATACTTTATATATATTTTAGTTGTGGAATGTGTCTTTGGTTTGTTCAGTTTTATCACAATAAAGTAAATTAACGGATGACTCAAATGAGCTTGAAAGATACTAACGTCGGGTTTGGCTGTACTTTTTAGCCTGCAGAGAGCTCTATGACACTCCCAGCCGCAATGGATGACACTGCCTCCTTTGACCTTAATTCAACAAATGTCGGTAGTATTTTCGAAAAGATTAAAGGTCCAATCTCTAGGGGTCAACTTGAGCTACGAAGCACAAATCCCAACGATAACCCGAAGGTCACGTTCAACTACTTCCAAGAATCAGAAGACTTAACGAAGTGTGTGAAAGGCATGGAAACCGTTATAGATGTCATAAGTTCCAAATCATTCTCGAAATTCCGTTACAGAAACATAACAACACAGGCTCTACTAGACACGATGGTGAAGCTGCCCTTGAACCTAAGACCAAAACATCCTAATTCTGCAACGTCCTTTGGAGGCAGTTTTGTATAGACAACCGGTCACGTACCGCTTTGGCATTACATGGGAGGCTGTCAAGTAGGAAAGGTTGTTGATCAAGATTACAAGGTCATTGGTATAGATGGACCTCAGGGTTATAGATGCTTCAACCTTTATTTCTCCCTGGAACAATCCTCAGCTAACAATTATGATGGCTAGGAAGGTAATGACATACTATAAAACCTCATAATTACAATAATCTTTTTATTTTTTCATTTTGAATAGTTTCAATCTCATGATTTCCTAGATCAAAACAATTGTGGATTTGTATTTATATCTTAACGGCAAAACGATAAAAAAGCTCTATAATAAAATCAATAATCATCAAAGACCCTATCATTTTTTACAATCATTAAACCTTAACATATTTTTTCATCATTTAAGTTTTTATTAAAAAAATGATTAATTATTTTCATCTAATCAATGGTTTAATTGAGCAAAAATATATATTTAAAAGTTGAAAATAAATATTTAAGAATCTAATTGTATTGAAATAAAAAATTCAGAATTTGATTTATTGTAATTAAGTATAAAAAATTTAAATGATTATAAAATTTTTATTTGAGAGCTATTTTAACCCCTTTGCTTATTTTAATTTATGGTGCAGATATATGGGATTAAGGATTCTGCAAAATCGATGAACCAGGCTTGTATGATAATTTCCTTCTGGGAAAAAGAAAACAGATCAAGAACAAAATATACGATACGAAATAAAAAGCTTCTGGATAATAGACAACCTGTTTTTATGTGTTTTTTTTTAATAAATAATAAAATGGAGATGAACAACACAACCTTTTGATAAGTACTTCAAGGCCCAATTTTCATCTCTGTACTTCTTCAAAAATTATTATTATTATTATTATTATTATTATTATTATTATTATGCATTTGAAGATGTTGATAATTGAATTTTAATAATTGAGATTACAAATTTAGTACTCTTGTCAATAAATCACAAAGTTATGAGCAACTTCTTGCAAGATCCCTTTTTAGATGTAATCCTAAAAATAATTTTCTTACTCTTTGTATGATTAAAGACAATTATAATTGATAGAACTTTTAATGACTGATCCATAATACTAATACATAAAAAATGTAACCAATAAGTGTGGAATGATAAAAAGTATTTCATACTGATTCTTTAATTCAGGTGTCTATTAAGTAAAAATAAAAATAAAAAAATTGTTAAAATTATTTGAATTTTTTTATATATGTATAGAATGTTCACATTATCTGATAACTTGGTGGAGAATCTCCACACTCAACTGCCTTTTTCCTCCTCTCATCTTAAAGCTAAAGGCACGGACTAAGAGAGAGGGAGAATCTATAATGCTGCTACTGCATGGAAAGAGATTGCAACACTTGGATATGGGGAAGAAAAAGAAATCGAGGATGGAATTTTACCTATCCAAAAGTCCTTTTGAAGGAGCCACAAAGTATATCCATAGCATAACCCATAAGCATATGCCATTCCCTCGATGGTTTATTCTGTCCCTTCCGGACAGAGTGCTTATAAAAGACGTTCAGAGGTTACCTGCAGAACCTAGAAGCTATTCAAGACAACAGTCCAGCCAGAGGAGGTTGCTAGTAAGCAAACCAGTCGTAGGGCACCTCTCACTTGGCAGGTTATGATAATTATTACTGCATGTTATGGGTGAAACAGCATTTGTTCCCATGACTTGCCAAAGGAGAGTTGCCCTGTGACTGCTTCAGCTTAGTATCCCATCTACTGCTATCCACGCAACTAGTGCTTACAGAGGATTTGGTAGGGATTCTTAGACAAATGAAATGCTTTTAACTGGCATATTTCCGCCTAACTCATGCAACTGTCATGCACGTTTCCCTTGAAGGCATTGTATGTTAGCAATATAGCAAATGAATGTCAGCATATGTAGCATCTATCAGTGTTTATGGCATTCGGTTTCTTATGTAAAGTTTAACCAGCTTGGGTCAATCTTTAGTCGAACATTTCATGTTGGATCATCATCGATTGGTTTGTATTTTGTTTGATGATCCATGTGAAAAAGCTATATCAGAGAAACCTTTTTAAAAAAAATGTTTCATCCTTGACAAAAGCAAAATTCATTTTTAAAAAATTTTGAGCTAGGAAATTTATTGAATATGGTTGCTCAGAAATCATGTAAGTTTGATACTGGTAAAAAAAAAAAAACTCTACACTAATTCCACAAGTAGGAGATCCTAAAGAATGTACAAAACATGTGTCATGCAGGTAAAAGTTTGTTATCTCTTTTCTCTTTCCCCTTATTCATATCCTAATGAATTGAGACATATCATAAGTTTGGAACGAACAGAGCTAAGATGCATATATTGTTCCAATATTGTTATCAAAATAAACATTCTTACCCATAATTAATAAGCATATGTAAAAAGCAAGTCACAACACCCAAAACAAAAGAAAACAAATGAAGCAACAGCAACATTGGGATTACTGTAATTAAAATTTTTCATATTACAAATCTACAGTACTCTTAAAAGAGATAATAGATTCCATGATTCTTTCTTGAGAAAAAGAAGCAAAAAAAAAAAAAAAAGGTAATTAAGAAATCAAATAGGTAATAAAAAAGAAGTGATAAAAATCATGCCTACCTTGCACCAGTCTGTAGGACAGGGAACTGACCAGGATCTCCCAAGTTGATTCTGAGAGCAGCCGCCGCATATATTAACTTCTTCTTCTTTTAGCCTGGGAATAGACTTGGTGTGGGCATTTTTGACAGAAGCCCTCAGGCCGTTCACTGTTTTTGGAAAATCATTAATGCTAATTGTTTTATGATTTTTCCTGACATCCATGGTTCTGCCATCTTTGTTAAGCTTCTGGATGGAAAGATTGTCCTCATTTATCTTCCCAACAAGTTTCATAGACTCAAAGCCCTTAGCAAGGTTCAAAGATCTCTCTTCATCCTGCTTTCTCCAAGCATCAAAACCCTTCTTTTCAAGAAGAACTTCCTCATATTCCTTGAGAGTCAAGTATTGTGGAAGTTGAGGCTTTGCTGTTTCAGCCTTCACCTGAGCCGGGCCTTGATCGTTTGCGGTTGCATTTGGTTTCGGTTTTGGCCTTCGAAGCACTTTCTGTTGTGCCAAAACATGATCAGGAAGGTGAGAGCTGCTTCGCCAGCAAAATCTCAAGATTCACTGGCGCCTGCTTCTTGTTCTTGAGTTGCTCCCCGGGATTTAAATAGCGGTCGCGGTCACGTTTTCGGTCGTTTTAGTATTTATCGTGTTTTCGGATATAACGGAGATAATTACGGTCACTGCGCTCATCACGGTCATGAAATTTTTTTTTTTTGCACAATTTATTATAAAATGTAATAATTATAATTATAATTATAAAAACTCATATTCAATGATTTTAAAAATAGTTTATGATACTCTATGTTTTTTATTTTCTAAAAAAATTATTCACAATTTTATTTAAATTATAAAAAGCATTCATATTTGGTTTATCCATAAAATTTTTCTTGGCCAAGTTTATATTCAATATTAATTCTAGACAAATCAAATATTAACAAAACATAATATGTTAAATACCAAGCATTTAATTTAATAAAATTACAAACTTAAAAATAAAATAAATTCAAATTTCATCAACTACAATTATTGATACATATTTCAAATTTACCACATGGTAGAATGACGAGGAGGATCAGATTCTCTATCTTTACTTTGAGAGCCAAGTTAACTCCATCTTCATCCCTGAGACCTTTGTTCTTGATACATTTGAGATGAAGGATATATTTAAGGATGATACATTTGTGGTAACTGATACATTTGAAGTGGATGATATATTTGAGGAGGTGGATGATACATTAGAGGTGGATAATAACTATATGAAAGTGGATAACCATGAGGAGCTTGAAAATTATGTTGTTCTGGTGGATAGTAATGTCTTTGAGTACTAGCAGATGATTCACTATACTCAAAGTTACTAGAATTTGGTCTCTCACCTGAAAATGAAGAACCTCTAGAAATTTCATAGTGGTGCTTCTTTGCTTTTCCTTTTGATCGAGCTGTACGTGCACTTTGACTCTCACTAGATTCAGCAAATGGATTTCTTCCGTATTCTACCATATTAATAAAAAGTCCACCAGTAGCAGCAAGCCCAAATTCTCCTCCAAGTGGGCTGTAAGGTCGATTTGCATCCATATTATCACCAAAATTCGTACCATCACCATCACCATCTCCATCACCATCATCATCTGGACTTAAACCACCACCATCATCACTCTGACTTGGTGTTGGACTTGAACTTGAATTAGACACATTCCTTTCTTGAGATTGACGTGATTGTTCAACATTCATTTCATTATCAGAATTATCTGCAGGCAACCAATCAGAGTTTTGACCATCTAATAGAAGATTTTCTTTCTCTTGTAGCCATTCTGTTAGTGGATCATCATCTTCAAAAATATGGTCAAGGCTAATAGGATTAAAATTATTATTTATTTCATCAATGCTCATTCTTTTCCGATGTCTCATCCTCAACCTCATATTATAATAGGTATATACAAGTTTCTGGAGTCTTTCAAACTTCAATCTGTTTCTTGCTTTGGTGTGAATATAGCTAAATGTGCTCCAATTACGTTCACAATTTGATGCAGATGTTGTTTGACTAAGCACTTTGATTGCTAGTTTTTGTAATTCAAGAACACAAGTGTCATATATCATCCACCACTCAGCTGTATAAAATTATTTAAATTAAATTTCAATGGGCTATACAATTAAATAATATAAATAAATTATAATTATTTAACTTACTATTTACCTGGATTCATTTGCTTCCAAGATCTTTGTGCTTGTGGATTACCAAATGTTTCATGCTTGTCTCGAAATAATAACAACTACATCGATTGAAAATACAATAATAAATGAATAAATAAAAAATAATTTAATTTTTAATACATAAAACAAATGTTAAAGTTATAAAATAGTATTAAATACTAACATGATTAATCATTCTAATTTGAGTATCTATCGAAGGTTCTAATCTTTCAATAACTGCTTTTATACCTTCTAATGTTTCCTTAAATACATTTGCAGAATGTTCCATTCCAAATTGAAATTGTGGATTTAGATAGTAACCTAAACATAATTTATAACAATATTATATTAAAATAATGAAAAATAAATATATAAGCAATTTAAGTATAAAAAATAAATATATTTTTTAAATACCATCTATATTCTTGGTTTACTCACCAGCTGAATGCAAGTCAGAGTGCATGAAACTTCATCTATTATCAATAATCTTTTCATATTCAGCAGAATAACGACAAGTTTGTTGAATTGCTTGTTTAGCTCTATCCACAGCCTCGTAAATAAAGCCCATTGTTGGTTTTTCATCACCATCCATAAGGCGCAACACTTTTACCAAAGGCTCATAAACTTTTATTATATCACCTGCTTTTTTCCAAAAATCTTTTCTCAAAATGATTTTTTTGACTTCATAAGCAGGTCCTGATTTTTGTTGTCCCCATTTTGAATCTTTAAATTCCTATATATTCATCAATAAATTTTTAGAGTAATATATTTTAAATTAATATTTTAAAACAATAATATCATAAAAAGATGCTAGATTTAAATAATTGTACTAATTACTAAGTACTAACCTTTGAATTGAACATCTCTCTCAAACTTTGCTTTTGCCTCATTATTTCTTCTAATTGTATGAAATGAGTGGCAAATCGGGTAAGAGCAAGACGAAATATTTGTTTCCCTTGTGTATATTTCTTCATCAAATTAACAGTGCAAATGTGATTGTATATAAAACAAGTCACTTTCTTTGCATCATCCAAAACCTTTGCCACATTTTTTTTCCTCCCAATATCTTCAAGGCATAAGTCCAAACAATGAGCTGAACATGCTGTCCAATACAAATGTTTTCTCTTCTCCATTAGTCTTTTTCCTGCGGCTTTAAGTGCTGCCTCGTTATCAGTGACTATTTGAATAATGTATTTTTCTCCAATTTCTTCCACAATTTCATCTAATAATCTGTAGTAAAAGTTTGTATCTCTACTACGAACACTTGAAACATCTACAGATTTCCAAAAAATAGTCCCTTTACTACAGTAAACAAGAAAATTAATGATATGCATTTGATTCAAATTATTGGTCCAACCATCACACATCAAAGTGACACCCAATTCATTCCAATAAGCTTTTAATCCATTAACCCATTCATGGGCTTGTTGATACTCAGACTCTAAATACACATCTGAGACCTCAAAAGGTGTTGGAAGTCTTACATGTTGGCCAACTTCTGCTGCCACAGAAATAAAATTATGCAACCATGGGGAATTTGCTAATTGAAAAGGAAGTCGATCATATATTAAAAATTTTGATACTGATTCACCCATTTTTCTTCTTAGTGTCTTTAGAAATGAATAACTTACTTTTGGTTGTCTTGAACTTTTACTTCTAACCAATTCAGGAACAGCTCTCCTTAATGAAAATTCAGACTCATTTGGAGTTGATTTCCTTGTTCTTTCTTCAAAATATTCAGCAACTGAACCATGAGAGCTTCGTCCTTCTTCATATATGTTACTCCAACCACTAGTTCTTTGTCTGAATTCTATTCTTCTGTGTCACACATGTTGTGATTGGATACTGTCTCGCACGGCTTGTCTAGTAGCAATGTCTTCATCAATAAATCCTTCATAATCATCTTCCCCTCTTAACTGTGATAAAAATTCATTTTTTCTTCTTTTGTTGTCAGCTTTTTTTTATTTGCTTTTTTGAAAGAGTTTCATCATACTTTCTCTTACTATACCTATTAATAATATAGTTTAAAAAAAAAATTAGTTGCACATGCTTATGTAATTTTATAATTTTTATTAAGAAATTAACAATAATATTTTCAAAGAAATTAAAAAAACATAACATATCAGTAACGTTAGGGCATGGTGCAACATTGCCAGTTTTATGAGCAATGTGTTCTTTGAAATGTGTTATTCCTCTTTTTATAACTTTACCACAAAGTTTACATGAAACATTTCCTTTTGTATTTAGCACAAGTGTTCCAAAATGTCAGCCTATATAATCACTTGGCGCGTCATCTACTCCTTTACTTGGGAACTCTTCACGTGGTGGCATACTTACTATTTTGTATAAAAACAAAATAAACTTATATTTAGAAATATTAATATTACTTATTACATCATTAAAAATTGATTTTACGCTAAATTTTTTAATTTTTAGTTTTTAATCTTAAGAATATTATTAAATAACTTAATCTTTTTTATGCACTAATTGATATTAATTTTTTTATCACAAATAACTTCAAATAATTATATAATAAATACAATCTTCAATAATTACACAAAAATAATAAGAATTAATCTAATATCAAAAGAATTGACAACAATATAAATATCAAAACAACAAAAAAAATTATTAAATTTCATATACAAAATTATAAATTAATATCTAGCACAATCAAAATATAATATTTAATTTTAATTAATTTTTGTCTAACTTATATAAAAAATTTATCAATAATTTTTATCTACAATCTCTATGTATATCATATTAAATTATTAATCTCTTTTTTTTTTTTTTAATTATAAATCTTCAATCCTTCTAATTAGATTTTATCTTAAAAAATTTTCAAAAATTAAAAGTTTTCAAACTTATATTTTAATAAAATTTTCAAACCTATATTTTTTATTTTTTAGTTTTAATCTTAATAAGAGTAATAGATCATAAAATGCAAAATTTGTTAAGTAACTTAATTTTTTTGATACACTAATTGATATAAAAAATTTTTATCACAGACAACTTTTAATAATTATATAATAAACACAATCTTCAATAATTACACAAAAATAACAAGAATTAATATAATATCAAAAGAATTGACAATAATATAAATATCAAAACAACAAAAAAAATTAAAATTCATATACAAAATTATAAATTAATATATAACACAATCAAAATATAATATTTAATTTTAATTATTTTTCATCTAACTTATACAAAAAAATTTATCAAAATTTTTCATTTAAAATATCTATATATTATATTAATTATAAATTTTCAAAACCACTAATTAAATTTTATCTAAAAAATTTTCAAAAATTAATTATAAAATTAAATAAAAAAATTCAATCCCACCCTCCAAACACCCTACCACACCAATCCCTCCCACCCCATCAATCCCTCTCCACCTTCCCCCAACATCCCACCACACCCAATCCCTCCCCACCTTCCCCCAACACCCCACCACACCCAATCCTCCCCCCCATCCAATCTCTCACGTGCCTAATATATCAAATTTGTTTAATTCTTTCTAGCAAACGAGACCCTTCTAGAAACACCATTTCTCTGTTCATCTTCTTCTTCGTCTTATCTTACTTTTCTGGCTTTCCAAAAATTTTTTTTTTTTTTTTTTTCATCTCTCATTTTCTCTCACATCCCTTTATCACTATCACTTGCTGACTTGCCTAGTATCTACAGATATCTCGTTCGTGTTTCAAACTCTCACAAGACACAACAGATCATTTTACAAAAATTTTACAAAAAAAAAGTAATTTAACTTTCTTTTCTTACCTTGTTTGATCTTGAATGTTGATTGAAAACTTGAGGTTGATTTGAATTTGAATGCCGAAAATGCCGTTTGAATGGTTGAAACTTGAAACTTGAAATAATTGATCTGTTTTCTAGCTCGTTTTAAAATTTTTTTGATGATAAAGATCTGAGATTGTGAGCTTTATTTTTTGATTTGGCTTTTACTTTTACTTTTGCAGGTTTGTTGTTTTATTTTGCAGGCTTAAAATTTTGTTTTTTTGTTAGAACTATTAGATCCGTGAGTAGAAAAACGGAATAGCGACAATAACGGTCCGTTATTGCCGCTATTGCCCGTTACACCGTTATTTTACGACCGTTACTCTCTGTTTTTGCTGTGAATGAATTTCTCCACCGTTTTTTATCTATTAACGGTGACAGAAGGCAGCGTTACCGCAATTTTACGGTCATTATTCCGCTATCAGAGTGTTATTTGAATCCGTGGTGGCTCCTACTCTGCCTATTTATGGAGTTGCATCTTCTTCCTTGATACAGGTAGAGAAGTTAAACCGTTCTCAATCACGGGAAGATTGGCGAGTTGAGATACCTAGTCGGCTTCCTCATTGTCCAAAACAACAAACAAATTTTTTGTCACTAGTAAGGCCATGATCAAAGGCCGAGGTTATAATTATTCCCTAGGCCTAAATGGCCACTCAATTGAGACGCTCAATGGAGGAGAGTTTGCATTGATGGATTTTGATATTTAAATATATCTAAACTGACATATATAAGATTATAAGATATTAAATATTTATCAAATATGAAATAATATTATATTAATATGTTCTCATCGTGTAGGTAAATATAAAAAAAATTTATTATGTGATATATATTCAAAATTTATTGGATGTGAGATAATCTTCTTTAACAATTAGCACTCGTGGAGTCAATTGAGTGAGCTTGGAGTTATATGATTTTTAAAGTGAGTATAAATCGATTTGATTTATTGAACTTAATTGAATTAGATTAAATTAATTTGATTAATTCAATTATGATAATAGTTAATTAAATAAAAATAGTTTAATCACTTAATTCGATGAGTTTTTTATTTTTAAAATTAATAATTAAATTGATCAATTAATCAATTTTTTAAAGATAAACTTTAAACATATTTTATTTATATTTTTAACTATGACAAATATGATATTTGTAATCAATTATAAAGTTAGTTTTATTGTATAAAAATTATTATTCAAAATTGATAAAAAAAATTTTTGATTTTTTATCGAGATCAAAACCTATGTTAGTTTAGATATTTTTAAATATTAAAAATAAGTTGATCAATTTCTGCATGTTTTAAAAAGAGATCAATTAAGTCCATCTTTTATTTTTCAGAATTAAAACCGAACAATTATTCAGTTGAATGATTTTCTTTTTACTTTCTATCAGTGTCAGATTGAAGAGAATATTTAGGCTTAAATTTTTTTTTTCTTCTCCAAATATCTCTTAAGCGAAAGTCAATATGCTGCTGAGTACTTTTGAATCCTAAATTCCTTGATCTTAGCTTCCTAAACAAGTGAAAGAGGGATTTACTATTTAAGAAAAGAGAAAACTGAAATCACAAACCAAATTCCTCTTTGGTCTCTTTGAGCTTAAACCATATTAAAAGTACTACATAGATCAAGCAAAGTGTTATACCCAAATATTCTTTACGCTAAAAGTATAAGAGAGTTAAGCCTCATGAGATAGTCCAGACAAATTTTAATTACGTCACTTGTAAGTAATTTATTCTAATCAAAATCCATTCACAAATAGAGAAGACAGGCATGCATTATACTTATCATACAATCTGTACTTAAATACAAAGTTGTAAGATTAAAAAAGAAGACTTAAATTATTCTCCTCTGCAGCTATCCTTTTTATTTGCATCATTCTTTCTTACAAAATGACTAACTTAAGCATTATTGGAATGCGTTTCGATATCTTAATTCCGACCGACGTTATTGTGACCGTTCTTTTTTTCCTTAGATGTGCTCTTTTCTCAAGCTACTTGCAGATCTCATCTTACCAATCCAAAAATATCTCAACAAAAAGGATAGGACATGAAGATCATACGCTGTTCTTGATTACTCGTTATATAAGGTTAACGTTGCTCAGCCATATTGTTTCTATTGAGGAGAAGCATCTTCCTCAACTCTGCTTATTACTCTTCTCACCTACAGACTAGCTGTAAGAGTAGAAGATATATTCCCATACCCTTATACTGAACCTTTCTGAGACACGAGGTTAAGGGCGAAGAAGAAAAAAGCAGAAGGAAAATCCTGAAAAGCAGCCTAGAGAGCATAATCCCTCGAGCATATGCTATTCTGCGATGGTTTATTCTGTCTCTATACACCAGTGGAAGTGCAAATAAAGCTCCTGATGAAATAGGTTAAATATTAGAAGTGATTTCAAGCAAAATTGCGCTGCAAGAACTGGTATATGGTGATGATTTAGTCAATAAGCAAACCAGTCAAAGGCACCTCCCAATTGGCAGGAAATTCAATAGTGATTGCCGCTGTAACTAATTTTTTGAAAATGGCACCCAGGACTTCGTTTCACTGACTTGCCAATGGAGAGTTGCCCTGTGACTGATTCAGCTTAATGTCATATGCATTAATCTGTAGATTACTGTGATTTGTGACCACAACTCATTCAACATATATGATGTTTTTGATTGCAGTCAAAAGACTCAAAAGCATTTAGGCTTTGCAGAAATTTAATTGGGGGTCCATATTTCTTCTAACAATTTTAGATCCCTAAAGTCATGGAATTCGTTAATTACTTACAAAAAACTAGAAGGTAATTAAATTGTTGTGATGCCTACTACTATCTCACATTGGTTAAATGTGAGGATACAATATAGTATATAATTAAATATTTAAACTCATATTTATGAAGCTTTTTTTGTGGGATAAAAGATCAAGTGTGAGTATACGATATAGTATATAAAGAGACACTTAAACTCATATTTGTGAGGTATTTTTATGGGATAAAATAGTGAAAACTTTAGATTAAAATAAATAGGCTAAATGCTCAATTAAAGATTTAACGTTTATATGTTTTTTTAATTAAAGATATCATTTTTAATTTGGTTCAATTTAGAATTGAAAGTTTTCAAAAATGCTAAAATAAGGACTTAATTACGACAATGACTTACGCATGCCATTAAATCCACTTTCTATTTACATTTGACGTTAAATTCATTAACTCTGGATACGTATAAACCACATAATGCACAAATAAAAAAAAAAAAGAAGCATTCTTTGGAAAAACCTAACTCAAAACACAAAATATCCAAAAAAAAAAAAAAAAGTTCTTCAAGCATTCTCTCTTCAAGGTTTGTATTTTTTTTTTTTTTTGCAGAGTTTTTTCAATTATTTGATTTTAGAGTGAAAGATTTCTCTCTTACATTTTTAGTACTAAAGAGTTCTTCAACCAAATGAGTTTTTGTTTTTTACATTTTCAATTCATCAAAGGGTGAGTCGAGCCATAGGTGTTTGAATTTGAGATCTTATAAGTTCATTATAGCTAGTTATCTTGTCTAATTTGATTATGAAGGAAAAACCACATTCTTTCATTGCAATTCGAAGGTACCCAGGTGGATTCTTAGACAACCTCAAACTCTGGTAGAAGATTTCTTGGAACACTACCTTATAATAATCATTTATATTTTTGTGAAAGAATAATATATTATTGACTAGGCTAAATGTGTTTATAAAAAATTTTCATGTTGATTATAGGAAACTGTATGTGTTTTCATTCATGGCATGATCCAAGAATTTTGTGATAGAGCAAGAGAGATCATTAATGAGTTGAGAATGAGAGAAAGGTTGTTGTATGATTGAGTCAAAAATTTGAAGAATGAAGTGTCAAATTTGAAGAAAAATGCAATGGATTGTGTTAAAGCTAAAGTTATTGAAGAAAATTTTCAATTGAAGAGAGAAGTTAGTATGTTAAGTTTGAAATTTAAAGATAAAGATGGTGGGAAGAGATGGAAATTGGTTCTATCAGTATTTGTTACTTTTATATTTTGTTTGTTTACTTTCAAATGGCAGAAAAAAGGAAAAGAGAATTTGTATGCTTGGTTTAGATATGTAAATCATGATTATAGATATGAATCATGATTTAAGTTGTTTGGTTTAAATTGTACAATGGATGTTTTAATGAATGAAAAATGTTCTTCTTTCTATAATGGATGTTTGGTTTAAATTGTACAATGGATTTGTTTTAAAGATGATGAGAATATTCATTCATTTCATTCAATAGAAGGCATAACATAATATGGCAGGTTTCAGCAACATAGATGTATTGTAAAAAAATACTTATGTTTACATCAATAAAATGTTCTATAAAACATTAAATTGAATAGTAATAAAACAATTTTGCAACTAACATGCTCCCTTACATCAAATCTTTTGTTTCCTTTTGTTCCTTTTTCATTTGAAACTTCAAGTTGACTCTGATAAGTAGGAATCACATCATCAACAACCTTTCTCATGGTCTTGCTTGTCTAACCACCAATTGATATAAGTTTTTGATTTGGCACCCAAGTTGTAACATCAAAAAACATTAGAAACTTCTACAAACCCAATCCTTAATAACTAAAGTAATTAAAAATGTATAAAACACTATAACAACACTTACATTTAAAATATGTCTTCCTATCTATAGATTTGTATACAATCTATTCCTCTCAATGGCTTTTTTCTCGATTTTGTAAAAAGCTTTAAAACGTCTATTGTTCTTCCCCATCTTTATACTGTTGGTTGAAACAACTCTTTTTCTTATAGTGGTTGAACTAGATTTTAGCCTTTGATAACGGACTTCCACTTTCTCCATCAATCATGCCATATAGTCTACTTTTAGATGTCATAGCATCTAGATCCGTGGACCTATCGCTAGATATTGACTTGAAGAGTCATCACCAATCTTTTTATTTAGGTGCGATTGGCCACTTAATTGAATTTGTCATTTTTAAGAGAAACCTTAAGCGTGACTTAGGTATCCTTAAAAGGTAAATTCAATGTTTGCAAAATCATATCTATGTTCAGGAGTACGGTTACTTGTGAGAAAGGTTATAGCACCCCTACAATGCCCATCGAAAGATGGTATCAGCTTGATTTTGTGTTATCCATTTAGCCTTAAAAATTTTACCAAGTAATTAATTATTGAAAATTACTCTTAATTGACTCCAATACTTTTGGCAAAAAATTAAAAAAATTCCCTCACCTCAAGAGTATACAAGAAAACTACTATTTTTCTTACAGAAGTTCTGTCGTCAGATTATTTAATATTAAAAAATTTCTAGAAAGAAAAAAGAGAAAAACAAAAAAAAATAATGCTTCAACCTTTGATAAGGATCTCTTTTGTTATTTTATTTTATGTTATTTTATTTTAAAAAATTCATATATTTATACAACGAAAATTGATACTTTCAACTTTTCTTTAAAGCATTTTAAAATTTTTATTTTCA
This sequence comes from Durio zibethinus, assembly GCF_002303985.1. The sequence goes on along the minus strand of NW_019168381.1, from coordinate 17,137,432 downwards.
AGAAAAATTGATACTTTCAACTTTTCCTCAAAAATGCTTTTTTGAAAATTTTATTTCAAGAAAAATTGATACTTTTAATTTTTCCTTAAAAATGTTTTTTTTGAAAATTTTATTTTCAAAGATAATTAGCACTTTCAATTGTTTCTCAAAAATACTTTTTTGAAATCTTTTTTTTTTTGAAATTTTATTTTCAAGAAAAATTGATACTTTCAACTTTTCCTCGAAAGTACCTTTTTTGAAATCTTTATTTTTAAGAAAAATTGATACTTTCAACTTTTCTTCAAAAATATTTTTAAAAAAATTTTTATTTTAAGAGAATCATTGAAAAATTAAAGAATGCTTACTTAAATAAATAAATAATTCCAATTTAATCAATAAATAATTAAGCTAAAAATAATAATAATAAATAAATAGATAAAAAAGGAAAAAAAAATCAACCTTAACGTAGCTCGGCTTGGTTGAAATAGAATGCGGCTCTAGAAACAGGTGTGGCTAGAGTGGCTTGGTGTGCGACTCAACTCAACGGCTCAAATGGGGCTAAGGGAAACGAGTTAACGGGTAAAGGCACTATGGGTCAGGTCAACCAAAGAAAACACGTGGATCCTACCTTGCTTTTAACCCAAAACGGTGTCATTTCTAGGTACTATAAAAGGCACCAATTTCTCTTTTCCTTTAAATGCTATACCTTCTTTCTCTTTTTTCTCTTCTGTTTCTCGCTCTAGATGATTTTCAATCGTCATTTTTCGTTGAGTATCATCAGAAAAATCATCAGTTTTTGGGTTTTATCATCAGAAACTAGATTTTTCATCGAAAAGTTATCGAGAAATTTGAATTTTCATCAAAAAATTTATCGAATTTTGGAAATTTCCAAAAAATTTTTAGAAAACTTAAAAAATTTTCCAAAAATCCATTTAAAACTATGAATTTCCCTAAGAACCTTCTACTGAAAATTTGATTCTAATTACTCTCGTTTTCTCTACCCATTTTCTCTAATTGCTAGAGGGTATATATAAGGCTGGGGATTGAGGGCTTTGAAAATCAAAACCCCTATCTTCCAATCTGTTTATCCCTGTTAAAAAAAAACACCAAAATTTTTTTCTGATCCTGTTTTCAAAATTTAAACTCTCAATCCTCGAGTTTTACCAGGACTGAAATTTCACTTTTATTTATTTTTGTTTTAAATTATATTAACCTTATCTAAAACCCATCGAAAAAATAAATCTAAAAGTGAGTGTCTACATTAGAATCTGCAAAACATCTCCCATGAACTTTACTAGATTTAGCTTGATTTTCACTACCAACAGCACTAACACTACTTATTTGTACTGATTTGCTTGATAGTCCGTAACCAAGTTGAAAAAAAAGATGTAGATGCATGCCCAAAGTTAGAAACAAAAGCAGAAGTAGAAGCTAACTTAGATGAAGATGCAGAAGCAGATACTAACCCAAATGCAGAAGAAAAAATAAAAACAGTATTAGCAGAGGCATTATGTTGCCTTTGTTTATTTCTTTTTAATACGTTAGTTGATGCCACATTTGCATTTGCTACACCAGGTCCTCAATATCAATGCTATCTCCAATAATTTATCTTTGAGATGGTGGCTAGCATAAAAAGTTAGGTTAGGGTTAATGCATTTAATGGTGCAATAATTATAATGAAATAA
>NW_019168381.1:16988370-17134768 GCF_002303985.1 Durio zibethinus | reverse complement strand
ACTAAGACTAATAAGTAATGAAAAAGTTATAACATAAGAAAAATGAGTTACAAAAACAAAGAAAGAAAAAAAAAACAAAATTTCACATGCATATCACACTTTACAACTTGCATTTCATAATCCTGAAAGTAATGTGGATTTCTAATGATGGAATTCTTAAGAAATCCTTAAGTGAGAAAATTTTTCCAAAAATATTGTCAAAGTATTAGAGTATTTAGAATGATTTTCAATACGAAAAATTCTCGTTTACTTTTCATTGCTAAAAATGAACTTTTATGTAATGTAATAGTATTACAAATTAACTCACATGCATCATATTTCTTTCCTACACACCAATTATGAAAGAAAGCAACATCTCTGATGATAAGATCATAAAAAAGTTCGAATAATAATTTTTTAAGAATCTATAGGTGAGAAAATTTATTTAAAATGCTGTTAATGTACCAAGTATTTAGAATAAATTTTTTTTATAGAGATTTCTCATTTTTTTTATTAATAAAAATAAAATAATAAGAAATGTTTTCATGAAAAGAAAATATACATTTGAGATAAAATCATAAGTATTTATTATATGCATTTTTTAAATATTAATTTTGAGGATATATATGAACCGTCAATGATGTGATTCTTAAGAAATCCAAGTTGTGATTCTTATGAGATCCCTAGGTTAAAAAATTCCTCTAAATGTTACCAATGTATTAGAATACTTTTGGAAAGTTTTCAATACGTAAGGTTTTTATTTATTTTTCAAATAAAAGATAAAAAAAATAAAAGATTTTTGGTGCAAATAAAAAAAAGAGAAATTATTTTTAAATATCAAAATTAAGACTATTTTGACATGATTAAAGAATAACACATACTTAATCGGTAACATTTTTGGACAGCACCATGAGGGTGTTAATCTTTCCTTATATGTAACCGACTCCTGAACTTAAATTATTTTGTAAATCCTAAAATTATCTTTTTAATAAACTTTAATTAATTTTAAGATTTTATTAAAAAAGTACGTTTTAATAGGTGATCAATCATAATTAGACAAAAAAGATTTGTGACAACTTCTATTTTTTTAAAATTCGTCTAGCGGCTCCAAAACCTTGACAACAGCTTAGACAACTCCATTGGGGACACAACATTTTTTAGAGTCAGGCGAAATTAATTATGTGTTATTCTTAATTTTAATTTAATGGTCTTAATCGGTATTTAACTTTAATTGTCCTGATTTTGATTTTGTTTTTTAAAATAGCAATAATAATAAAAGGAAAAATTACGTCAATTTCATTTTAATTATGTCATTTATTCATTTATTCTTTTATGTTTTATATATATTATTCTTGATAAATGGTAAGCCATTCAAATTAGGGTTCCAATGTTATGTTTCTTCATTCACATACAATACATTCATATCATGCATGAGCTTTATACTTGGACTTCAACCTTTTTAGGATGGAATAAAGTACTTATACTATCGTGAGGTGATAATCTTCATAATGACAAGCGAATTATTCCCACTTAGATTGAACTTTTTTTGTTACTAACCTATGATAGGTAAGGATCATGGTGCCTTATTAGTCCAGCATGGACAATAATGAGAAACAACTTGAGAACCTTTAAATGTATAAATCTTAACTTAGCATATAGTGAACCTTAGGTGGCCAGCTTATGGTAGAGCCATGTCAAACCTTTTTGTAAAAAACACTAGAGTTAGGACACACATGAGAAACATTCTGATAAAATTCTGAAAAAAAGAAAAAAATGAAATAATATTCCTCTAATAAAATTTTCTTTTGACATATTATCCTATTTGTCTATTATTTGTCTAGGATTCACATTTTAAACAAATATTTATATTTTTAGAAGGATTTTTTGTATTTTTAAAAACCAAGAAAATTATAAATAAAAGGAGAAAATTTTTTCAAAAAAGAAAAATTTTATTTCTTTGTTATTAGTCGAATAATAAAAGCAAAAAATAAAAAAAAACTTTGAATTTTGGTCATTTTATGTTCTTGTTTTTTTTCCTAGGAAATGTTTTCTTGAATTCTTATTTATTTCTACAAAAAAAGGCAAAAAAGGAAGGAAAAGTTTTGATGATGAATGTTATTGTAACTTTCGCATTTCATTATTTTTCGCATTTGAAAAATAATAAGATTATACATACACTTCATTTCATGTATAAATATTTGAATGGTAGTGTCAATTTTGTAAAAATTTTGATTTTGAACATTATTGTAGCTTTCACATTTCATTTTTTTTCGCATTTGAAAATAATAAGGTTGTATATACACTTCATTTCATGCATAAATATCTAGTGTTAATTTTATTAAATTTGTATAGTGCATGCATTGCATTTCATGTAAACATATATTGTCATGCGTATAATATGTCAATGCATTTCATGTAAACATCTTTCACTATTCATACATCTACATTTCATTATTCATGCAGCATATAATTTTGTTTCATGCATATACATTCACAAACGATATGATTCTAAACTTGTATTATGTACATATTGAATTTCATGTAAACACTTCATCTTTCATGAAATAAGACATTACATTTCATGCATAAATACATTCACATGATTTTTATTGTACATATACTACATTTCATGTAAATGTGTCACCATTCATATACTGGGGAATTATATTTCATATGCATATATTCATAAGTGATATCTTGCATTGTAGATAAACTTCATTTTATGTAAATATGTCTTATTATTTGATGTATACGTGGATAAATAATATGATTCGTGTTTAACTTGAATGTTACATACATTCATTTTGGAAAAGCATACATTATCTTTATTGCACACACATTCATAAATTCATCATGAAAACTCATATCATTCATGCATTTATTTAATGTTTTCTCATAACATCCCATATTTTGGGAATAATAAGTCTCCCTAATGGCAAAAACAAAAAATTCCCAAAGTCCTTAAAAGAAAAGATCATGATCATGGAAAATTTGATGGAGCCCAAGTGTTTTCCAATTTGCTTCTTTTTCATCTAAGTTAGGCAAGAGCTTTAAGAAGTTAAATATGGGAGAGGATTGAACACCTCAAAGTGAATAAGCCCAAAATGAGAAAAAAAGAATATTATGGACACGAAAGGCATAATTGTAGATCATAAAGGATCTTTGCTCTTTCTAGAGTTGTAAATAATTTTGTTTTCGAAATTCTTGAAAGTGGATTATTATTTCTTCAAAAAAGAATGGTTTTTAATTTTTGGACTTTGTAAGTGATAACATATTGGCTTGTTAGATTGGATTTGTAAATATTGTTTTATGTATTTTCTAACTCTTGTTTGAGAAAAATTCAAAAAAATAAAAATAAAAATTGATTTGTAATTATATGAGAATAAAGCCCTCATATAAATAGTTTTTAAGATTATAAAGGAAAGCAAGGGTAAAAAAAAAAAAAAGAGGAAATTTGAAAAAATGGGCTTTTAAAAAAAAAAAAAGAAGAGAAACATATATGACAAGAGTCTTAAAGGAATTGACAGTTACTATTAGGGATAAACTCATCGAATACCTTCACACCATTCTTCAAACACTCTTATGTTCTAAACTACTCGAATAATTTTGCTTATCAACCATAACCCTTTAAGGAGGCATAAACCTGAATTTGTGAATCTTGTCTTCGCTTAATTATATTGTGATATAAAAAGGTGATAATATTTTCTTAGGTAAAATACAATGAGACAGCCAATTTCAATTTTAAAAAAAAGAAGAAGCTTTCTTTGGATTTCTAGAAAATCAAGCATGGCATAACGTACAAATCCGTGGCTCTATTGCTAGATATAGATTAAAAGAGTTGCTACTAATCTTTTTTATTTAGATGCAATTGGTCACCTAATTGAATCTGTTCCATTTTAAAAAAAGTTTCAAGCTTGACTTAGGTATCTTTAAATGGTAAATTCTAATCTACAAAACTAGATTTAAGTTTGGGAATGTGATTACACATGATGAAGGTTATAGTACTCTCACAACACCTATCCAAAGGATGGTACCAGTTTGATTTCAAGTTATCAAAGCCTAAAAACATCTTTATAGGCCAAATAATTTAATTATTAAAAATTAATCCTAAAATTACTCTAATAGTTTAGTAGTAATTTAAGATAATTTCTTCACCTTACGAGTATTCATGGAGACTAGTGTCCCACTTTGAAGAGGCTTCGTCATCATATTCATTTAAATATTTTATTTAGAAAAGTAATCAATAAGATCCTCCAATAGTTTGGTAAGATTTTGCTTTGAAGCAGATCTTCCAATAGTTTGATAAGATTTTATTTGAAAATTATTTATAAAATTCTACTTTGAGAAAATTCATTAAATCTTCCAATAGTTTGGTAAGATTTAATTCAAGATTTTGATCCTCCAATAGTTTAGTAGGATTAAAAATATATTATTTTATTTTATTTAAAAAATATATTAAGTCCTCCAATAGTTTGGTAAGACTTGATTCAAAATTTAAATCCTCCAATATTTTGGTAGGATAAAAAATATTTTTTGAAACCCTTTTTTTTAAAAAAAAATTGAAAGGAAAGAAAATCAATTAAGATAAGAAAAAATTATCATGCACATAATATCATGCATAATAATATGTCATAACCATGTAATATAATATTTACATAAGAATAATATCATCATGCAATAATATAAACTATCATGCAATTAATACATTAAACTTATGCCCAAATAATAAATTCATAAAAAACATCACTAAAAAATAAACTATTTTTTTCTTTTCTCACCAAATTCAAACAACCATTTAAAATAATAAATATTAAAATATAAATATAAAAATAATATAAAAACCAAAAAAATAAATAAAAAAGAAAAGAACAAACCTACGAAACGGGCTGGTCTAAAGTATGGTGGACATAAGGATTTCACGTGAGTAAATCAAATCCTAGTTTAGCTAAAAACGATGTCGTTTTACCTTGGGTATAAAAGCCTAAGTTCTGTTTCTTTCCTAAGAATGCCTTAGCTCATTCTCTCTTTAGCAAAAAAATTCTCCAGCCTTTCTCTAAAAACCTTAACTGGAAAATTCAATCCTCCACTGGCAAAATCAACCTAAACCAAAAAATTTCCTAGAAAAAAAATTCCCAAAATTTCTAGAAATTCAAACATGAATTCTAGTAAACCTAAACGTCAAAATATTAGAATCAAACCCTAAAGATCAAAACCCAGTTCCAAAAATCAAATTGACAAACCAATAACCCAAAAATTAAAGTCAAACAAATCCAAAATTACCAAAAATTGGATTCAATCTCAAAACCTGAAAATTGAGGTTTCCTTAAGATGAATTCCCTGAACTAAAAATAACAAACCTTAACTTTTAACCTTGAATTCCCAAAGAAAAACCTAGAAACTAAAACCACTCAATTCTAGAATCTAGAACCCTTTTTCGCTCATGATTCTCAATCCTTTATAAAAAGATCCAAGTTATTTTAATTTTGGAAAAAACAATGCCACCAAATCTAAGATTTTGGTCATTAATCCTATGATTTTGTGACTTTATTTAATTTGTGTGATTTGAGTTTGCATGAATTAAGGCTAAAAAAATCAAATCCACGATTATGAGTTTTTAGAATTTCCTTTCCCTTTTTGTTTTTTTTTTTTATTCTGGCTTTTTTTTTAGAAAAAGGTAAAATTAAACCAACATTAAAATTAAAAGTTTTCCTATTGGGCCTGAAGCTTCCCTATCGGGCCCAATTTAAGGTCGAAAACCTATTTTCAATCTCAAAAAAATTTTTAGACAAAATGAAGTGCCTACAAAACAAATATGACATTTTTTTAGGCTTTAGATATTGGTGTTTTGATATATGTCAAGATTATGCTATAACTGCAATTGTAAAAGCCACCTATTCAAATTTTTTCAAATGACCTCAAACACATCAGTCTTTTAATTCATTACCAAAAATTTCCTTTGCTTCGTGTCTTAAGACACATTTGCCAAAAAAGCAAGGCCACTCATTGCCTTTGTGATAGCTCGAATGATGACCCATCTTTTCGATTAATGGAGTTAAACAATTAGTTTGATATCATAAACGAGTTCATTAGAGGTGGCATGTTAAAATATGGGCATTTTCCATGAATTATGTTCTTGGCGAAATGGATTAATGTATGTGTTGTGAAGGTTTGTAAAAAGGAAAAAAAGAAGAAAAAGGTAAAAAAAAAGAGAAAAGAAAACAAGAAAAAATAAAAAGATAAAAAATGATTATGACATTACGCACTTGATAAATTCAAATAAACCCAAGCAAAGACTTAAAAAAAATTCTTTGAAAGAAACCAAAAAGAAAAATAAAGAGCTCAAAATGAAAAGAAAAGATAGGAAAACCAAAAAAAATCCAAAAAAAAAAAAGAAAAAATTTTGAAAAATCTTATTTTAAACTCATTTTTCTAAAATGGAATTGCTTTCCAATTTAAGTGATCATGTTTGAGATGACAAAGGCCATCTTTCATTATTCCTTCTCAAATATAAAAATTATTCATTTGTTACCCCTTTGAGCTGAATAAATTTTTTTTAAATGAATATTCACTAAGGATCATCCTCCATATCGAGAGGCTAAGATAAAGAAAGATCTATTTAAAAATAATATATGACATCCTATTTTTGAAAGACAGATGTCAAATAAATTGAGTTTCAAAGATTTTGAACTCGTTTCATCACGGGTGGAAAAAAAAAGAAAAAAGTGTAAAAAAAAAATAAAAACAAAAAAATGGATAAATAATGTGATGGAATGGTGATGTTTGCAAAGAAAAATGACAAATGTCCTTAAAGAAAACCCTTCATAAGAAATAATCTTTGGTTTGATCACCTTCGAACACATATTTTGGGCCTATTTATCCTTTTCTTCAAACCCCAAACCTTAGCCTATGTTATATACTTTGAAAAGTCCATTTTGTTTAAGCATGAATGCTTAAATTAAAATGCTTTCTTTCGTGGAGTAACCATATAGCTTATGAGTTTTTTGTCTTTTTTTCATTGTCTTATTACCTATTTGAACCATTAACCCATTTTGGATGAAACTTAGATTATTAAGTGCAAGATGAAACAATCAAGAAAAAATAAAAATAAAAGAAGAATGTGACTCTAGGGTGAAAACTCTAAAAAGGGTACTTTAAGGCAAATGTGAAAATCATGAAGCCTATCTTAAGCATAAGAAATAAAAGAAATTAGTATGAAGCCATCCAAAATTTTAAAAGATCCAAAAATGTCGATGCCTTAGAAGTTTGAAATCCATTAAAGGGATTGATATTGAAAATTTGATCTTTCTTTCCATTCTAAAGTAGCCATCTAAAATTTTGATGCCAGTTAATCTTTACATTTATCAAAATGCCACATTAGAGGCCAAAGAAAGTGTCAAACATGTTTGGCTTTCAAGGGATTCATTTTTTTTTAAAATTTATGTTTCATTTGTGAACATAGATAGAAAAGTATAATCTCTTTTATTCCCTTTAAGTGGTGAAGCTTTCTTGAACGAATTGAAACCTTGATGTGCTAAACCATTTAATCTAGTGTCACGTATTTCTAATAGGGACTGCCAATTTTTAAGAGGTTCTAAAGTCACATTTGTTTAGATGTCTATTTATCTTTGACTATGAAGTTTAATTATGTAGGGTAATTTATTGATCATATTGAAAATGTTTTAATAATTAATCACACGTGTTTGTGAAAGATAAGAAAACTATTTTCAATGTAAAAGAAAATTATTGAATTGTGAAAAATTTTAGACTAGTTCAAATTCAAGAAAGAAAATGTTTTTCATTAAAGAATTAAGAAAGGCAAAAAAGGATTTTTTTTTTTGTGAGGAATGTGGTGGTTTATCTTTTTTATTTTGCAAATGAAAATAAAAAAGAAAAATGTATTGAAAAATGAAAAGAAAATTAAGAGAACCTGTTCGAAAGTAAAGAAGATAGCAACTGGTAAAGAAGCAAGATGAAATAGGAGAAAGAATAGAAGAACAATAAGTTATGATCTTTTTGAGGAAAAAATTGAAGAATTATTTGGATGGGAAATAGAAGATAAGCAGAATTGAAAAATATTTTTTTTGAAAAAAGGTGTATTTTTAGTGTTTACATTCAAGTTGGGGCATATACATTATGAAGTTCTTGAATTTGCATGTGTATTTGTGAAATGAAATTCTGTGGTTTGCAAAGAATACTTAAAAAAATTGAATTTGCAAATATGCATTTATATCTTTGGGGATCGATGTCATGTATGAGCATTGGCATTTGTAGTCATAAGAGGCATTTGTATCATAAAAAAGAAATTTGCTAGTAAAAAAATTTGTCATGCATCTTTTTAGGTATATTTGTGTCTTAAAAAAAAAAAAAATTCACATTTGCAAAATCCTAGGGTTATCTATATGAAAAGAACATTGGCATCTATATTATGGAAAAGTCACTTGCATTTGCATACTTGTATCATTAAAAGTTCTGTCATAACATGAATTCTTGCATTTGCATAACACATTTGCGTTCTCATCATTTGTTGGAAATAAACATTTATGTCATGATTGTGTTTGTTAACTTTGTAAGTATTAGAAAAAAAATAGAGGAAACAAAAATATTTTAAGTAGTAAAAAAAAAAAAAAGAGAGAGAGAGAAAAGCAAAAAAAAAGAAAAAAGTTAAAAAAATAAAACAAAAGAGACAAAGAAGTATATCATGAGAAACGAGAGAAAAAAAGACAAAAAAATAGTTTTATCTACAAAAAAGGAGGGGTTACTAAAAAATGAGTGAAAAAAATAGGATGTGAAGTTGAGTTTTAGAAAGAATGAATGTCTTAAAACTTTGAAAAGAGATGAGATTTAAGCTTGATTTAGCTAGCAGCTATGAAGATTTAAACCTAATTTAGTTGGCACAAGGATAAGATTCAAGCTCTATTTAATTGGCACATATAAAGATTTAAGCTTAATTTAGCTGGCATCGCTTAGAATTGAGCCTAGTTTAGCTGGCACCTAATGAGATTTTAAGCCTAGGTTAGCTAGAACATACAAGATTTTAAGCTCATTTTAACTGGCACCAGGATGAGATTTAAGCCCAATTTATCTGGCACTAAGTTAAGGTTTAAACCAAGTTTAGCTGGTACTAGGATTAGTTTAATTTCATATTAGCTAGTACCCAAAATTTAAACCCAATTTAGCTGGTATTTTAAGCCCAAATTAACTAGCACTAATAATATTTAAACTCAGTTTAATTGATACTTAGATTTTAAGCCAAATAAAATTGGCACCAGTTAGGGAAAATGTTGTGATTAAGTTTTCTTCAAAATTACTCGATGGTGTTATTCAAGTTTTTTTTCAATGATGAAATCCAAAATCATTTGCATATTTTTCTTGGTGATAATATCCAAAGTTATTTGTATTTTTTGCTTAATGGTGATATACGAGTATTCATGTTTGCATATTATTAAAGTTTTCTCGATGGTGATATATGAGTAGTTATGTTTGAATATCATTCTCATATCACTCGGTGGTGATATCCGAGTTTTTTTTACCAGAGATATTTGAAGTTTAAAAAATCTTAAAAATTGAATCTTTTTTTTTTTTTTTACAAACAAATTTTCATAAAATGATTTATAAGTTTTCCAAATATAATTCTCAAGACATTCGGACAAAAATTTGAAATATTTATAAGTTTTCTAGGTAGAATGTTTTAATTTTTTAAAGTTTTAAAGTCTCTTTTTAAAGGAACTCTTGTAAATGTTGATATCTCTAAGTTTTTTGGGTAAGATTCATAAGTCTTCTGAACTAAATCTATTCGAGTGTTGATATCTGTAAGTCTTCCAAGCAATATTCATAAGTCTTTCGAGTTGAATATATGTTTAATGTCATGATCCATAGGTCTTTTAGGTAAGATGTTTTAAATTTCAAAGTTAAAATTTTAAAATTTTCAAAACCTCTGATGACCTAAAAGAACACAAAAATAAAAATAAAAAAAAAGATAAAACTAAAAAACAAAAAAATCTAAAAAAGAAAAAAATATACTAGTTCAAGAGACAAGAAAAGAAAAGTTAACCAAAAAAGATGAAGGAAATAGTTTAAAGAAAGTAAGAAAAGAAAAGAAAAAAAGAAAGAAAGAAAAAAGGAAAGACTCAGATTGAAAACTTAAAAAGAGTAGGGTTGTAAAAATAGCTTGGATGTAAAGAAAAACAAGAAAGCTACAGTTGAGTTGAAAACGTAAGAAAGTGGTAGGGATGTATGAAGGATCAGTGTAAAAAAAATGATTTGGATCAAAAGGTAAGTCTACAACAATCTCAGATCAGAAGAGTAGAGGTCAATTTGATGAACTTAAAAAGATCAATGTTATCGATAGAAGAAGTTTTTTATTGAAAATATGAATGAATTGGATCTGAATTATACAGATGTTCATTGATTCCTTAATTATTATCATTTGTATTACCCACCTTTTTTTGTGCCTTCATTTAATGTTTTGATATAGTCCTTTTATGTTGGTAATGCATATCTTTTTTTTGTGATCGAACCCTTCTTGTCTATTTTTTGTCATGAATTCATTGCATCTATCTTGGAATTAAGATAATGGTAGGTAATGTTCATATTAAATCCTAATGTTACTTAAAAAAGATTTGAGGATAACAAAAATGAAAGGAGAGATAAAAAAATGAAAAAAATGAAAAAAAATAAAGAAGCCAAGAAAAAAATGAAAAAAAAAAGCCAAGAAAAACACTAATATCCAAGGATCATGAATAGACAATAAACATCTCTTAAGCAAATAAATGCATGTGAGAATCATGATGTGAAATCAGAAAAGGATGAAAAGGAAAATGAAGAAGATAAAGGAATCACAAGTCTCAAAATGAGACTTCGAATGAATGGGAGACAATCGGAGTTATGTTAAGAATTTCAAAGACAAAGTTGACTATGAAAGCTTGGTTACTATGACTTTGAATACATGGTATGAAATGAATGGTCACATAACATGCATGGTGTTCTTTGCATTCACTACTTACATTGCATGCATATTGTGGTAATATAGTAAATGAGAGATCAAACTTTGTCATGAGAAATTGAAAATATCAAAACAGGATGGGAATGTTTCTGAACATATTCAAAATATGATGGATCAAGAAAACTTTTGAATTTTGAATTTTTAACTTGCAAAAACTTTATCTCAATTAAAGATGAGATTTTTAAAGTTTCAAAGCTTCTATTTAAGAGGAGTTTTTTAAAGATGAAATTTTTAAAATTGTTGAGTTTTTGTTTAAAGGAGCTTTTTAGGATTAGATTTTTTAAAGTTACAAAACCTCTGTTTAAGAAGAGCTTTTCAAATTTGAGATTTTTAAAGTTATTGAGCCTTTGCTTAAAGTAGCTTTTTGGGATGAAATTTTTAAAGTTGTTGAGTCTTTGCTTAAATGAGCTTTTAAATATATTTTCAAAAGTTATGAAGCCTTTGCTTAAAAGGGTTTTTAAATTTACTTTTAAAAGTTGTGAAGCTTTTGCTTAAAAGAACTTTTATATTAATTTTTAAAAAATTGTAAAGCCTTTGTTTAAAAGAACTTTTAAATTTATTTTCAAAAATTATAGAGCCTTTGCTTAAAGGAACTTTTAAATTTACTTTCAATTTCAAAAATTGCTGAGCCTTTGCTTAAAAGAGTTTTAAAAATTTGTTTTCAAAAGTTGTTAAGCTTTTACGTAAAGGATCTTGCAAATTTTATTTTCAAAAGTTGTGAAACCTTTGTTAAGAGGAGTTTAAAAAAAAAAAATCATAAAACTAAAAAAATTTAAAAAAAAGCTCAAAAATTAAGAAAATCTAAAAAAAGGAAAAAAAAAAAACACACACACACACACAAAATTCAAAACAAAAAGCAAGATAAAAAAAAAAGAACAAAATCTCAAAAGAAATCAACATTTAAAAAATTATGAAAAAAAATTTGAAAAATCCTTGAGTTAACTCTGGACAAAATAATTATCTATATCTTTACTATGTTATTAATTCTTAGTAATGTACAAAGTAGGGCATTTGTTAACATCTAATTTTGTCTGAATCAATTAAGCTTTATTCAATTTTTGTGCTTTAATTGAATGATTCAATTTGGACTAATTTAAGTGTTGTAATTGGAACTCATTTGGGCTTATCTCCAATTAATTTCTTTTGGATCATTTTTATAGATAAAATCCAATCCAATTTTATTTGAATTAAAACCTAATTTAATGTGGATCATCATAAAATTTAACTCTTTAGACTTTAAAACCCAATATTACCCTTCACTTAGCTAGACCAAAAATTATTAATTCCCCTCGTCACTAAAGCACTACCACCGAAAAGCCTTCGTTATTTAGCCTCTAGTTGAGCACCCACTAGTTATCATAACACTCAAGCACAAAAAAAGAAAACCAAACAAACCCCTATCTTTACCCTCACCATTGACTTTACCATTAGCAACCTTTATGGCACCACACCGACTTCCCCATTACCATAGGCCTTCCACCACCAATTAGCAACCATAATACCCAAAACCTAGTCATAACCAACTACTTTAAAATTGCCCATCTTCTACCAACAACGCTTTACTTTTAATAGAATTACCTAAGTAAAACCTCTTTAAACGAAGAACCATACCATAGCTAGAAAAACCAAAAAAAAAAAAAAACATCATACCAAACAACCAAAACCCATAAAAATCATATTAAAAAAAAGATAAAAACACCATGGGAATGGAGAAACAGTGCCAATAAGCCAAAACCACAAAAAAAAAAGAATTCTAAGAAAAAAAGAGATGGCAATTCTCTTGGAGCTTTCAGTTTATGGCATTTTAAGGGGATTTAGGGCCCAGGATTTGGAAGAGAGAAAGGCTAGGATGAAAGTAAACACATATTAAGAGAAGAGACGGTTTGATTAGCGAAGAATGGCAGAAAAATGATAATGGATCGTGAGTTTGGATTTTAGATATAGGGGAATCTAATTTTTTTTTTAGGAAATCTAACTAGAAAACAGGAAAGAGGAGGAAAAGAGGAAGCTCTAGTGAAAAATTAGGAAGGAATGAGTGTTGGCTCGAGGTGGCCAGTAGCGAGGTGTGATGGTTGGCATAACTATAGCATGCCAGAATCTGGGTTGACAAAGGCCGACCATTTTTTGCTTCAAAGAAATTTGGGGTTTTTTTAGTTTGAAGGAAATGATATGAATATGAAAAAAAAATTGAAAGCTTTATAATGTAAAAAAAAAAAAAAAAGAGTATGAAGAAGTGGATCAACCTAACCCCAACCTGTCGAACCAGTCAACCTCTGATCCATGCTCCAGACCCATTCCAATTTTAGCCTAATCAACCCAAAAATGCTAAATGGTCCTGCTTTGAACTTTAAATTGGGTTTAGCCTAATCTTGTAGGTACACTTCAATCTCATTTATTTATTTTGTTTAATTGGTTTATTTGTTATATATTTGTTTATGATAGCAAACATATCTCTTAAGAAAATTTTTGTATGGTTAAGATTATATTTCCTTGTATAATCATATTTATTTTATCATATAAATGTAATAAAATTTAAAAGTAAAAAATGAATGAAAATCTCCGATGATAAGATTTTAAAAAAGTCTAAGTAACGATTCTTTAAAATCTCTAAATGGGGATATTTTTCTAAAGGTACTACAAAGTAATGGAGTATTCAGAAAAGTATTCAATACAAAAGATTTTTCTTTCATTTATTTTCCTAAACAATTTTTTTTATATAAAATGACGATATAAAAAAAAAAAGAAAAATGATGAAAAGGAAGAATGACACTTTTTAGTAATGAAATTAATGTAATGATACATGAATATTACTTGCAATGATTAATTATTTTTGTTTAATAGTAATAATAATAATTATAATAATAATAATAATAATAATAATTTAAAATAAAATAAAATAAAATGAGAGGAAATAAAAAATGAAACTTTCCGAGGATTAGATTTTAAAGAAATTCGAGTAGAGATTCCTAAAAAATTTCTTATATGATAAAATTCTTCTAAAATACTATCAAAGTATTAAGGTATTTAGGAAAATTTTCAATAAAAAGATTTTCTTTACTCCGTTCCCTTAAAAAATTTTAATAATAATAATAAGGAAACAATTAGTTGAGTAAAATAAAATAAGTAATGAAAAAGTTATAACATAGGGAAAATGAGTAAGAAAAAAAAAGAGAAAAAAAAAAACAAACAAAATTTTGGATGCATATCACACTTTATAATTTGAATTTCATAATCATAAAAGTAAAGTAGATTTTCGATAATGGGATTCTTGAGAAGTTCAAGTAGTGATTTTTAAAAAATCCCTAGATTAAATTTTTTTTAAAAAATATTGTCAAAGTATTAGAATATTTAGAATGATTTTCAATACAAAAAATTTTTGTTTACTTTTCATTATTAAAAATGAACTTTTATGTAATGTAATAGTGTTACAAATTAATTTGTATGCATCATATTTCTTTCATACACACCAATTATGAAAGTAAACGAAATCTTTGAAAATGAGATCATAAAGAAATCTGAATAGTGACTCTTTAAGAATCTATAGGTGAAAAAATTTATTTAAAATTTTTTATATTTTTCATTAACAAAAATAAGATAATAAAAAATGTTTTCATGAAAAGAAAATATACATTTGAGATAAATCATAAGTATTTATTATATGCATTTTTTAAAAATATTAATTTTGAGAATAAATATGAACCGTTGAGGATGAAATTCATAAGAAATTCGAGTAGTGATTATTAAGAGATTTTTAGGTGAGATAATTTTTTTAAATTTTACCAATGTAATGGAATACTTTTGGGAAGTCTTCGATACGCAAAGTTCTTATTTATTTTTCAAATAAAAGATTTTTGGTGCAAATAAAAAAGAGAAATTATTTTTGTATATAAAAATTAAGACTATTTTGACATGATTAAATGATAACACATAATTAATCAAAACTATTTTCAGACGGGCACTATGAATGTGTTAATTATTTTTCATACGTAATCAATTCTTGAACTCAAACTGTTTCTTATACCATAAAATTATTTTTTTAATAATTTTAGTTAATTTTAAAATTTTATTAAAAAATAAGTTTTAATAGACGATTAATTACATCTAAACAAAAAATATTTGTGATGACTTTTTTTATTTTTTTTATAATTTTTTAACAATTCTAAAATTGTTACGACATTGCAAACCCAATATTAAATTCTTTGATCAACATCACATTTTTTTTTTTTTATCAATCTCGCATCTAGCATCAAGTAGTTAGTTTCGTCCTTCTTTAATTTCAATTTTTCTTATTATCAATGTTTTTACATTATCCGAATTTTATTTTTTTAAATATTTATAGTTATAAAATTTAGAATATTGTAATAAAATTATATCATTTTTTTTAAATAAACAAGTGAAAATGATTCATAATTTTATTTTTCAACAAAGCGCCGATGAATTTCTAATTTAATTACATTTTGCTAAACTCAACCGTTTACGTACCTATTCTTGGCTAAACGTCTGTATGGCGGCAAATAATAATAAACGTTTTAAAATCAACATTTATGGTTTGTGCCAGATTAAATAAATAAAAAAGGAAAGTCAAAGTTTAGGCTTCGATTCCTACCTGCTCCTGTATCTCATCTATATGTACTACATGATCAAGTACCTATTCTAACTTGAATATATGAAAACAATTTAAATAACCAAAACATCAAAGTCAAAGTTCAGGCTTTAATTCTTACCTTTCTCCTTTATCTCATCTATATGTGCTACACGATAAAGTATCTATTCTAACTTGAATGCATGGATACAATTTAATTATTTTTGGGTAAAAATCCTAACTTAATTAATGCATCAAAAAGTTTTTTTTAAAGTGTTATTCCGCTTTAGGGATGATAATTGAATTTTTAACTTTTTTAGATAATGTTAATATTATAAATTTTTAAACTTTAATTTAAGTTTGAATTGAATTTTTTTTTTAAATTGATTTGATTCGAACTATATTCAATGACTTCGATTTAGTTCATTAATATTTGAAATTTATTTTTTTATTTTTTATATATTATTTTAATATAAGTTTTATTATATTTAAATAGACTTAGATATAAATAATTATTTTTATTTTATAAAAATTTAAAAAATATAATAAAGTTAATAACAATATATAATTTAATCTGATTCAATTTTTTTTTATTTTTCACTTTTCGATCGAATATAATATATACATTTAATATCTAAACTTAATTCGAATCAAATAAAAAAAATCAATCCAAACCGAATTGAATATTATGATTTCAACTCGATTTTTGATTTTTTTTCTCACCCATTGACTCCTGCAATAATTAAATTTAAAAATTCTTTTAAAGATAATAATAACTTCCTTAATATAATATTATTTTGAAAGAGCTATTACAAAACTTAAACTTCATATGGTAATGAGGTATTGGCTCAATAATAAGGAGGAGGTTTTAGAATTCTAAAATTCTAGATTCAAATTTTACTATATGGATTGTCTAGTTATATTCTAATTTATTAGTTGATTATTAAATAATCATAACTTGATTATTATATAATAATTGATTATTCAATTGATTATTTAGTTGATTACATAAATATAATACTTGATTACAATTATAATTTAAAAAAAAAAAACAAAATTTAATCCTATTAAAATATACATATCTTTGTCAAAACTTTTCTGATAATGTATTAAGTTATGGCATAGATATCTGTTCAGCCTCCTAACTGTAAAACAAAAATAGTTCACATCTAGTATGCAGTTGGTTTGTGGATAGTTGTATGGTCCTTTGATGTGATACTCTATTCTTAATTTCAGTAGTCATGATATAAATCTTAATGTTTCGATTAATATATATATATATATATAATTGGTTTAGGGTTTTAATTAGAATGAAAAGAACTAGCTTAAGCTTTTTATTAACGAATATTCTTTTTATATAGTAAGGGTTCTACAACGGCAACAGAAGCCCGTAGCAATTTAAACTTTAGGCCAAGATTTCTTACATACCCCTAAAGGGAAGAGATCTCCTAACTAAGTAGCTTACCAAACTTTAGATTAACAAGAGGCTAGCTACCTTCTCCTCTTTTCACACCAATTTTTATATTGGAACGTTTTAGCGAATTTTCAGATATAGGAAGGCTTGGAATATGCAATGCATTAAATTAGACTTGACATTTTTGTTTCCATCTCATCTAAAAAAATGTTGCTTCTTTCTTTCTCTACCAAATTAATGAGAGATTAAAGATAGACAAGCATGAAGTGAAAATTTTGTAGGCACACTCTTTAGGTTTTGCTTTCTGATCATGTTTGTAAAAGAAAAATTCAAGCAGCTTTTATTAATCCTAAATTTTGCCGTAAGCAACAAATCGATGTTGACAATTGATTACCAAGGCTCTATTTAGTAGATATTTTTATTATTTATCTTTTATTTTTTCTATTATATTTTGAAAAAGAAAATAAAGTAGCCTTATCAAATGTAGCTCAAATCCCAAAAAATTTGTACAATTCACTCGAATATGATACAATATGATTTAATCAAACAAATTTAAAATTTAAATCTGTCCAACTTGAACAAAAAATAACTCGAACCAAAATTAATCTTAACTCAATATGATCCAAATTCGAAATAATCTTAAGTTGAAAATGATTCAGACTCAAAATGACTTGAAAATTATCTGAAAATTAACCCAAAATGATTTAAACTTAAATAAGTATAGTTTTATTTAAAAAAAAAAACCAAATTAATAAAAATAATAAATATAACACAAATTATTAATTTATTTTAATATTATAACTTTAAATTATCTTTTGAAATCTCTTTTCATTACTATTACAATTTTATATAATTTTGAATATTATCCTTCTTAATTGTTATTAAAAATTAAAAAAAAAGATTATTTCTATTATTATAATTACATTTAATTGTTATGTTTATTAGCACATATTATAAATAAAGCCAAGTATATTACATATATAGATATGACCATATAGGTATATTAAAAAAAAAATCTCAAGTTTCGCTTTGGGACATATATAATTTCATATTAAACAAATAATTGTGAAATAAAAGTAATTAGATAAATTTATTATAACTTTTAATATCATAATCTTGTTATATGCTCATGTATTAAAACAATTCAAATTCATCCAAAAAATTATGAGAAAGAAAGCAAAAGCTTCAACTTTGCAAAAAGATATTTTGAATATATTTGTTTTTATGATATATGTTGAGGAATAAACAACATATTGATAAAAAAAAAAAAAATACTCCCTTCCAAATGTCAAGTGTCAAGCTTTCAACCGTGTCAAGTAAGAAAATCATGCCAAGCTTTCCTTCATTTTCCTTTCTATTTTCCTCTCATATGCAATTTCACACGATTGCCACATGAGCCTCATATTTGGAGTTCCTATCTATCTCATCTTTTTTCCTCTCTCTTTCCGTTGGTCCTAATTTTTCATCTTTCTAAAATATCTCATCCACTTTTCATTCGTCAATTTCATCTTTATCTAATAAACTCTAAAATATTTATATTGATCTTAATTAATAAAAATAATACCTATTATGTCCTTAAAATGTCAGGTGTCAACAATATATGTGTCATGTACTTAATTTTCTATTAATGTTAACTTTCATAGTAATTTCAATTGTTAATATGAACAATAAAAACAAATAGGAGTTTTATAGTAATTTCACTTGTTAATTTTCATATAGTTACAGATAGATTATAGATAATTAAAAAGAAATACATGCCATATGTCAAGTTTTTATGAAGCACATGACAAGGATATTATAATAATTTAATACATAATTAAGTTTTATGTAATTAATTTAATATGTAATTTAATAAAAATATTATAATAATTTTGTAATTAATTTAATAAATAATTGAATAAAAATATTATAATAATTTTTAAACAAAGTGACATGCCACATGAGGAAAAAAAAAAAAAAGACACACCACATGTCAAATTCCCATAAAGCAAAAGATGACCTTTGAAAGTTTGAAATTGGATTTTTTTTTAATAAATATTAAAAATTAAGATGATTTTATTGGATACGACTAAAATTGAATCAATGATAACAATGAAATATGAAGTAAAAATATTTTGTTTAGTAAAAATAAGTAAAACCACACATTTTTTCATTATATAAAAACTAATATTAATTTAAAGCATACAAATTATAATTTTTATTTATTTTTAAAATATTTTTATTTTTTTAATAAAATTATAATAAAATCTAATTCGATCAAATAATTTATTTAAATTTAATCTAATTAAATTTTTAAATTTAATAAATTAAACTTAAAATTATCTAAATTCTAAATGATCCAAACTCAAAATATCTGAATGTCCAATCCAAATCATTTAAATCCGAAAATAATCTAAACGTAAAATAAGTTAAACTTAAAATTAACCTGAATTTTTAAAACGTGAATTGATCTTCGCTCAATTAACAGGTCTAAATTAAAACATTTATCAATATACAAATTCTAATTAAATTAAACTAATGAAGCTATCATTTGAATGGCCAAAAACTTTAATCTATCTAGAGAAAAGAAGAAAATACATCAATATACACGAGTTTTCTCATTACCTGAGGTTTCTTTAAAAAAAAAAATGATTAGTTTAAAATTAAAGCAAAAATATATATTTTTTCAATATCTCACGCATCTTCCATAAAACCTTGCCTGTGTATGGCATCAGTCAGTGCACTATGTATTACTATCTGGCACAAAGAATGAAGCTAGCGTACGGACGTCAAGAATTATCTTGCTCTTTTGTTTGTTTTAATTGGGACAAAATTTTAAAAGGAAATATATATATTTATATATATACACGCACAAGCAGAACTGCATATTAAAATTCAGCGGGAAAATTTTGATTATTTGATCTTTTTGAACTTTAATTTGTTGGAAACTCAGACAAATTAATTGCATTGAGAAATGCCGAAAACATGTACTGAAAGTGTAAAAGCAAATTAAGACCTAGCTAGTAGAGCTCGTAGGTTTGGGGTATATTTAAAGGAGAATCGATTGATTGTTGGTCCCAGAAGCTCCTTGGAATTGCAAAAGAAAGTTACGCAAGATGGATTTGGGGTCATGGTCCTCGTGGGTCTTTGCGCTTGTTCTTGCAGCTGATTTTGCGTGCCACGGCTTCATTTACGCAGAAAAAGGTATTGACATATTTACTTATTAGTATTATAACCATGAGATTCTCCCACTCACAAACGGACGAAGTTATGCGAGTGCATGCAAATCTAAAATGGGTAAAACTATCTATCTGGGTCCAAGAGTTGCTTTCAAGATTGTTCTCAACATTCCGTTATCAAGCAAACATTTGTATAAATTAATTAGCTTTGAAACAAACATTGGTTTACACTTTGAACATTTTGGATTTTGGTTTACATATTTGCACCAGATATATAGCTTTGAAGAGTTTTTTCCCATTCCTTTTGAGAAAAGAAAAAGTTTTAACACAAAGTCCCCCTAATTGCAGCTCCTTATTACAGCTTTGTCGAAGAAGCAATCTCAGCTCCAACAGTCTTATATTCTTATGACTACATAATCATCGGTGGTGGAACCGCCGGCTGTCCATTGGCCGCTACCCTGTCTCAAAATTCAACTGTTTTAGTCCTAGAAAGAGGAGGGTCTCCATATGTCAATACTAGCAAGTTGAGGCCAGAAAACTTTATTTCTACTATCACAGACAACTCCCCTGATTCATACTCTCAAGCATTCATCTCCGAGGATGGAGTCTTTAACAGGCGTGCACGTGTTCTTGGTGGAGGAACAGTGATTAACGGAGGTTTTTACTCGCACGCCGAAACTGTCTTCCTCGGGGAAGCCGGTTTGGATGAATCATTAGTCAATGATTCATACAGGTGGGTTGAAAAGAAGTTGGTATTTGAGCCTGCTGTGCTGCAATGGAAATCCGCCATGAGAGATGGGTTGGTTGAAGCTGGGGTTTTACCGTACAATGGGTTTACATATGATCATATTAATGGGACTAAAATTGGTGGAACTATTTTTGATAGGGATGGCAATAGACATTCTGCAGCTGATTTGCTTGAGTATGCTAATCCAGAAAGGATTAAGGTTTACTTGCATGCTACTGTGCTCAAGATCATGCTTACAACAAAGGGTACCTTAATTTACTTAAAATGTTGAGTCAATCAACCTTTTATTTACAAGCGTAGTTTTCAATATACTTTATTTAAAAGCAATTTTAGTTAATGGGGAGCTGAATTAACTCAAATAAAATACTTTATTCTGTTGCAGTAGTTCGATCAAATTCAAGACCAAGAGCTAATGGGGTGATTTTTGAGGATGCAATGGGTAGAAAGCACTGGGCGGTCTTAACAAATGAGTCGAAGAGCGAGATAATCTTATCAGCCGGTGCAATTGGAAGCCCACAATTACTATTGTTGAGTGGTATTGGGCCCTCCCATCAACTTGATAAAATGGGTATTAAGGTGGTGATAGACCAACCCATGGTGGGCCAAGGGATGGCTGATAATCCATCGAGTGGCCTCTATATTCCTTCTCCTCGGCCCGTTGAGCTCTCACTGATTTCGGTCGTGGGCATCACCCTCTTCGGTGGCTATATAGAAGCAACCTCTGGGCTTAATTATGCCTCTGCTTATGCTCAAAGACCCTCTAATGATAATGCCACTATTTTGAATAAGGTTCTTACCCATTTCCCCACCTTGCTTACTTGCGTCCAATACTTTATATATATTTTAGTTGTGGAATGTGTCTTTGGTTTGTTCAGTTTATCACAATAAAGTAAATTAACGGATGACTCAAATGAGCTTGAAAGATACTAACGTCGGGTTTGGCTGTACTTTTTAGCCTGCAGAGAGCTCCATGACACTCCCAGCCGCAATGGATGACACTGCCTCCTTTGACCTTAATTCAACAAATGTGGGTAGTATTTTCGAAAAAATTAAAGGTCCAATCTCTAGGGGTCAACTTGGGCTACGAAGCACAAATCCCAACGATAACCCGAAGGTCACGTTCAACTACTTCCAAGAATCAGAAGACTTAACGAAGTGTGTGAAAGGCATGGAAACCGTTATAGATGTCATAAGTTCCAAATCATTCTCGAAATTCCGTTACAGAAACATAACAACACAGGCTCTACTAGACACGATGGTGAAGCTGCCCTTGAACCTAAGACCAAAACATCCTAATTCTGCAACGTCCTTGGAGCAGTTTTGTATAGACACCGTCACGACCCTTTGGCATTACCATGGAGCCTGTCAAGTAGGAAAGGTTGTTGATCAAGATTACAAGGTCATTGGTATAGATGGCCTCAGGGTTATAGATGCTTCCACCTTTAATTTCTCCCCTGGAACAAATCCTCAAGCTACAATTATGATGCTAGGAAGGTAATGACATACTATATACCTATATTTACAATATCTTTTTATTTTTTTCATTTTGAATAGTTCAATCTCTTGATTTCCTAGATCAACAACAATGTGATTTGTATTTATATCTTAACGGCAAAAAGATAAAAAAGCTCTATAACTAAAAATCAATAATCATCAAAGACCTTATCATTTTTTTACAATCAATTAAACCCTTAAACATATTTTTTTCATCATTTAAGTTTTTATTAAAAAAATGATTAATTATTTTCATCTAATCAATGGTTTAATTGAGCAAAAATATATATTTAAAAGTTTAATTTGACGAAAATAAATATTTAAGAATCTAATTGAATTGAAATAAAAAATTCAGAATTTGATTTACTGTAATTAAGTATAAAAAATTTAAATGATTATAAAATTCTTATTTGAGAGCTATTTTAACCCCTTTGCTTATTTTAATTTATGGTGCAGATATATGGGATTAAGGATTCTGCAAAATCGATGAACCAGGCTTGTACGATAATTTCCTTCTGGGAAAAAGAAAACAGATCAAGAACAAAATATATGATACGAAATAAAAAGCTTCTGGATAATAGACAACCTGTTTTTATGTGTTTTTTTTAATATATAATAAAATGGAGATGAACACCACAGCCTTTTGATAAGTACTTCAAGGCCCAATTTTCATCTCTGTACTTCTTCAAAAATTATTATTATTATTATTATTATTATTATGCATTTGAAGATGTTGATAATTGAATTTTAATAATTGAGATTACAAATTTAATACTCTTGTCAATAAATCACAAAGTTATGAGCAACTTCTTGCAAGATCCCTTTTTAGATGTAATCCTAAAAATAATTTTCTTACTCTTTGTATGATTAAAGACAATTATAATTGATAGAACTTTTAATGACTGATCCATAATACTAATACATAAAAAATGTAACCAATAAGTGTGGAATGATAAAAAGTATTTCATACTGATTCTTTAATTCAGGTGTCTATTAAGTAAAAATAAAAATAAAAAAATTGTTAAAATTATTTGAATTTTTTTATATATGTATAGAATGTTCACATTATCTGATAACTTGGTGGAGAATCTCCACACTCAACTGCTTTTTTCCTCCTCTCATCTTAAAGCTAAAGGCACGGACTAAGAGAGAGGGAGAATCTATAATGCTGCTACTGCATGGAAAGAGATTGCAACACTTGGATATGGGGAAGAAAAAGAAATCGAGGATGGAATTTTACCTATCCAAAAGTCCTTTTGAAGGAGCCACAAAGTATATCCATAGCATAACCCATAAGCATATGCCATTCCCTCGATGGTTTATTCTGTCCCTTCCGGACAGAGTGCTTATAAAAGACGTTCAGAGGTTACCTGCAGAACCTAGAAGCTATTCAAGACAACAGTCCAGCCAGAGGAGGTTGCTAGTAAGCAAACCAGTCGTAGGGCACCTCTCACTTGGCAGGTTATGATAATTATTACTGCATGTTATGGGTGAAACAGCATTTGTTCCCATGACTTGCCAAAGGAGAGTTGCCCTGTGACTGCTTCAGCTTAGTATCCCATCTACTGCTATCCACGCAACTAGTGCTTACAGAGGATTTGGTAGGGATTCTTAGACAAATGAAATGCTTTTAACTGGCATATTTCCGCCTAACTCATGCAACTGTCATGCACGTTTCCCTTGAAGGCATTGTATGTTAGCAATATAGCAAATGAATGTCAGCATATGTAGCATCTATCAGTGTTTATGGCATTCGGTTTCTTATGTAAAGTTTAACCAGCTTGGGTCAATCTTTAGTCGAACATTTCATGTTGGATCATCATCGATTGGTTTGTATTTTGTTTGATGATCCATGTGAAAAAGCTATATCAGAGAAACCTTTTTAAAAAAAAATGTTTCATCCTTGACAAAAGCAAAATTCATTTTTAAAAAATTTTGAGCTAGGAAATTTATTGAATATGGTTGCTCAGAAATCATGTAAGTTTGATACTGGTAAAAAAAAAAAAACTCTACACTAATTCCACAAGTAGGAGATCCTAAAGAATGTACAAAACATGTGTCATGCAGGTAAAAGTTTGTTATCTCTTTTCTCTTTCCCCTTATTCATATCCTAATGAATTGAGACATATCATAAGTTTGGAACGAACAGAGCTAAGATGCATATATTGTTCCAATATTGTTATCAAAATAAACATTCTTACCCATAATTAATAAGCATATGTAAAAAGCAAGTCACAACACCCAAAACAAAAGAAAACAAATGAAGCAACAGCAACATTGGGATTACTGTAATTAAAATTTTCATATTACAAATCTACAGTACTCTTAAAAGAGATAATAGATTCCATGATTCTTTCTTGAGAAAAAGAAGCAAAAAAAAAAAAAAAAGGTAATTAAGAAATCAAATAGGTAATAAAAAAGAAGTGATAAAAATCATGCCTACCTTGCACCAGTCTGTAGGACAGGGAACTGACCAGGATCTCCCAAGTTGATTCTGAGAGCAGCCGCCGCATATATTAACTTCTTCTTCTTTAGCCTGGGAATAGACTTGGTGTGGGCATTTTTGACAGAAGCCCTCAGGCCGTTCACTGTTTTTGGAAAATCATTAATGCTAATTGTTTTATGATTTTTCCTGACATCCATGGTTCTGCCATCTTTATTAAGCTTCTGGATGGAAAGATTGTCCTCATTTATCTTCCCAACAAGTTTCATAGACTCAAAGCCCTTAGCAAGGTTCAAAGATCTCTCTTCATCCTGCTTTCTCCAAGCATCAAAACCCTTCTTTTCAAGGAAGAACTTCCTCATATTCCTTGAGAGTCAAGTATTGTGGAAGTTGAGGCTTTGCTGTTTCAGCCTTCACCTGAGCCGGGCCTTGATCGTTTGCGGTTGCATTTGGTTTCGGTTTTGGCCTTCGAAGCACTTTCTGTTGTGCCAAAACATGATCAGGAAGGTGAGAGCTGCTTCGCCAGCAAAATCTCAAGTTCACTGGCGCCTGCTTCTTGTTCTTGAGTTGCTCCCCGGGATTTAAATAGCGATCGCGGTCACGTTTTCGGTCGCTTCACGTTTATCGTATTTTCGGATATAACAAAAATTATTACGGTCACTGCGATCATCGCGGTCATGAAATTTTTTTTTTTGCACAATTTATTATAAAATGTAATAATTATAATTATAATTATAAAAACTCTTATTCAATGATTTTAAAAATAGTTTATGACACTCTATGTTTTTTATTTTCTAAAAAAATTATTCACAATTTTATTTAAATTATAAAAAGCATTCATATTGGTTTATCCATAAAATTTTCTTGGCCAAGTTTATATTCAATATTAATTCTAGACAAATCAAATATTAACAAAACATAATATGTTAAATACCAAGCATTTAATTTAATAAAATTACAAACTTAAAAATAAAATAAATTCAAATTCCATCAACTACAATTATTGATACATATTTCAAATTTACCACATGGTAGAATGACGAGGAGGATCAGATTCTCTATCTTTACTTTGAGAGCCAAGTTGACTCCATCTTCCATTCCTGAGACCTTTGTTCTTGATACATTTGAGATGAAGGATATATTTAAGGATGATACATTTGTGGTAACTGATACATTGAAGTGAAGGATATATTTGAGGAGGTGGATGATACATTTGAGGTGGATAATAACTATATGAAGGTGGATAACCATGGAGGAGGTTTGAAAATATTTGTTCTGGTGGATAGTATGTCTTTGAGTCTAGCAGATGATTCACTATACTCAAAGTTACTAGAATTTGGTCTTCACCTGAAAATGAAGAACCTCTAGAAATTTCATAGTGGTGCTTCTTTGCTTTTCCTTTTGATCGAGCTGTACGTGCACTTTGACCCTCACTAGATTCAGCAATATGGATTTCTTCCGTATTCTGCCATATTAATAAAAAGTCCACCAGTAGCAGCAAGCCAAATTCTCCTCCAAGTGGGGCTGTAAGGTCGATTTGCATCCATATTATCACCAAAATTTCGCTACCATTCACCATCACCATCTCCATCACCATCATTATCTGGACTTAAACCACCACCATCATCACTCTGACTTGGTGTTGGACTTGAACTTGAATGAGACACATTCCTTTCTTGAGATTGACGTGATTGTTCAACATTCATTTCATTATCAGAATTATCTGCAGGCAACCAATCAGAGTTTTGACCATCTAATAGAGGATTTTCTTTCTCTTGCAGCCATTCTGTTAGTGGATCATCATCTTCAAAAATATGGTCAAGGCTAATAGGATTAAAACTATTATTTATTTCATCAATGCTCATTCTTTTCTGATGTCTCATCCTCAACCTCATGTTATAATAGGTATATACAAGTTTCTGGAGTCTTTCAAACTTCAATCTGTTTCTTGCTTTGGTGTGAATATAGCTAAATGTGCTCCAATTACGTTCACAATTTGATGCAGATGTTGTTTGACTAAGCACTTTGATTGCTAGTTTTTGTAATTCAGGAACACAAGTGCCATATATCATCCACCACTCAGCTGTATAAAATTATTTAAATTAAATTTCAATGGGCTATACAATTAAATAATATAAATAAATTATAATTATTTAACTTACTATTTACCTGGATTCATTTGCTTCTAAGCTCTTTGTGCTTGTGGATTACCAAATGTTTCATGCTTGTCTCGAAATAATAATAACTACATCGATTGAAAATACAATAATAAATGAATAAATAAAAAATAATTTAATTTTTAATACATAAAACAAATGTTAAAGTTATAAAATAGTATTAAATACTAACCTGATTAATCATTCTGATTTGAGTATCTATCGAAGGTTCTAATCTTTCAATAACTGCTTTTATACCTTCTAATGTTTCCTTAAATACATTTGCAGAATGTTCCACTTCCAAATTGAAATTGTGGATTTAGATAGTAACCTAAACATAATTTATAACAATATTATATTAAAGTAATAAAAAAATAAATATATAAGCAATTTAAGTATAAAAAATAAACATATTTTTTAAATACCATCTATATTCTTGGTTTACTCACCAGCTGAATGCAAGTCAGAGTGCATGAAACTCATCTATTGTCAATAATCTTTTCATATTCAGCAGAATAACGACAAGTTTGTTGAATTGCTTGTTTAGCTCTATCCACAGCCTCGTAAATAAAGCCCATTGTTGGTTTTTCATCACCATCCACAAGGCGCAACACTTTTACCAAAGGCTCATAAACTTTTATTATATCACCTGCTTTTTTCCAAAAATCTTTTCTCAAATGATTTTTTTGACTTCATAAGCAGGTCCTGATTTTTGTTGTCCCCATTTTGAATCTTTAAATTCCTATATATTCATCAATAAATTTTTAGAGTAATATATTTTAAATTAATATTTTTAAAACAATAATATCATAAAAAGATGCTAGATTTAAATAATTGTACTAATTACTAAGTACTAACCTTTGAATTGAACATCTCTCTCAAACTTTGCTTTTGCCTCATTATTTCTTCTAATTGTATGAAATGAGTGGCAAATCGGGTAAGAGCAAGACGAAATATTTGTTCCCTTGTGTATATTTCTTCATCAAATTAACAGTGCCAAATGTTGATTGTAATAAAACAAGTCACTTTCTTTGCATCATCCAAAACCTTTGCCACATTTTTTTTCCTCCCAATATCTTCAAGGCATAAGTCCAAACAATGAGCTGAACATGCTGTCCAATACAAATGTTTTTCTCTTCTCCATAGTCTTTTTCCTGCGGCCTTTAGTGCTGTCTCGTTATCAGTGACTATTTGAATAATGTATTTTTCTCCAATTTCTTCCATAATTCATCTAATAATCTGTAGTAAAAGTTTGTATCTCTACTACGAACACTTGAAACATCTACAAATTTCAAAAAATAGTCCCTTTACTACAGTAAACAAGAAAATTAATGATATGCATTTGATTCAAATTATTGGTCCAACCATCACACATCAAAGTGACACCCAATTCATTCCAATAAGCTTTTAATCCATTAACCCATTCATGGCTTGTTGATACTCAGACTCTAAATACACATCTGAGACCTCAAAAGGTGTTGGAAGTCTTACATGTTGGCCAACTTCTGCTGCCACAGAAATCAAATTATGCAACCATGGGGAATTTGCTAATTGAAAAGGAAGTCGATCATATATTAAAAATTTTGATACTGATTCACCCATTTTTCTTCTTAATGTCTTTAGAAATGAATCACTTACTTTTGGTTGTCTTGAACTTTTACTTCTAACCAATTCAGGAACAGCTCTCCTTAATGAAAATTCAGACTCATTTGGAGTTGATTTCCTTGTTCTTTCTTCAAAATATTCAGCAACTGAACCATGAGAGCTTCGTCCTTTCTTCATATATGTTACTCCAACCACTAGTTCTTTGTCTGAATTCTTATCTTCTGTGCCACTCATGTTGTGATTGGATACTATCTCGCACGGCTTGTCTAGTAGCAATGTCTTCATCAATAAATCCTTCATAATCATCTTCCCCTCTTAACTGTGATAAAAATTCATTTTTCTTCTTTTGTTGTCAGCTTTTTTTTATTTGCTTTTTTGAAGAGTTTCATCATACTTTCTCTTACTATACCTATTAATAATATAGTTTAAAAAAAAAATTAGTTGCACATGCTTATGTAATTTTATAATTTTTATTAAGAAATTAACAATAATATTTTCAAAGAAATTAAAAAAACATAACATACCAGTAACGTTAGGGCATGGTGCAACATTGCCAGTTTTATGAGCAATGTGTTCTTTGAAATGTGTTATTCCTCTTTTTATAACTTTACCACAAAGTTTACATGAAACATTTCCTTTTGTATTTGGCACAAGTGTTCCAAAATGTCAGCCTATATAATCACTTGGCGCGTCATCTACTCCTTTACTTGGGAACTCTTCACGTGGTGGCATACTTACTATTTTGTATAAAAACAAAATAAACTTATATTTAGAAATATTAATATTACTTATTACATCATTAAAAATTGATTTTACGCTAAATTTTTTAATTTTTAGTTTTTAATCTTAAGAATATTATTAAATAACTTAATCTTTTTGATGCACTAATTGATATTTTTTTTTATAAATAAAAAAATAATTATATAAAATAAAATCTTAATAATTACACAAAATAATAGAATTAATTAATATCAGAATTGACACATATAAATATCAAACACAAAAAAAATTATTAAATTTCATATACAAAATTATAAATTAATATCTAGCACAATCAAAATATAATATTTAATTTAATTAATTTTTGTCTAAACTATATAAAAAATTTATCAATAATTTTTATCTACAACTCTATGTAATATCATATTAATTATTAAATCTCTTTTTTTTTTTTTAATTATAAATCTTCAATCCTTCTAATTAGATTTTATCTTAAAAATTTTCAAAAATTAAAAGTTTTCAAACTTACTATTTTAATAAAATTTTCAAACCTATATTTCTTTATTTTTTAGTTTTAATCTTAATAAGAGTAATAGATCATAAAATGCAAAATTTGTTAAGTAACTTAATTTTTTTGATACACTAATTGATATAAAAAAATTTTTATCACAGACAACTTTTAATAATTATATAATAAACACAATCTTCAATAATTACACAAAAATAACAAGAATTAATATAATATCAAAAGAATTGACAATAATATAAATATCAAAACAACAAAAAAAATTAAAATTCATATACAAAATTATAAATTAATATATAACACAATCAAAATATATTATTTAATTTTAATTATTTTTCATCTAACTTATACAAAAAAATTTATCAAAATTTTTCATTTAAAATATCTATATATTATATTAATTATAAATTTTCAAAACCACTAATTAAATTTTATCTAAAAAATTTTCAAAAATTAATTATAAAATTAAATAAAAAAAATTCAATCCCACCCTCCAAACATCCTACCACACCCAATCCTTCT
The DNA here is from genome assembly GCF_002303985.1 of Durio zibethinus. Next base: position 17,104,419 of record NW_019168381.1, on the reverse strand, counting down.
CCACCCTCATCAATCCCTCTCCACCTTGCCCCCCAACATCCCACCACACCCAATCCCTCCCCACCTTCCCCCCAACACCCCACCACACCCAATCCTCCCCACCCCATCCAATCTTTCCGCATGCCTAATATATCAGATTTGTTTAATTCATTCTAGCAAACCGAGACCCTTCTAGAAATGCACCATTTCTCTGTTCATCTTCTTCTTCGTCTTGTATCTTACATTTTCTGGCTTTCCAAAAATTTTTTCCTATTTCTTTTTTTTTTCATCTCTCATTTTCTCTCACATCCCTTTATCACTATCACTTGCTGACTTGCCTAGTATCTACTGATATCTCGTTCGTTTTTCAAACTCTCACAAGACACAACAAATCATTTTACAAAAATTTTACAAAAAAAAAAGATAATTTAACTTTCTTTTCTTACATTGTTTGATCTTAAATGTTGATTGAAAATTTGAGGTTGATTGAAATTTGAATGCCGAAAATGCCGTTTGAATGGTTGAAACTTGAAACTTGAAATAATTGATCTGTTTTCTAACTCGTTTTAAAATTTCTTTTGATGATAAAGATCTGAGATTGTGACTTGTGAGCTTTATTTTTTGATTTGGCTTTTATTTTTACTTTTGCAAGTTTGTTGTTTTATTTTGCAGGCTTAAAATTTTGTTTTTTTGCTAGAACTATTAGATTCGTGAGTAGAAAAACGGAATAGCGACAATAACGATCCGTTATTGCCGCTATTGCCCGTTACACCGTTATTTTACGGTCGTTACTTTTCGTTTTTGCTGTGAATGAATTTCTCCACCGTTTTTTATCTATTAACGGTGACGGAAGGCAGCGTTACCGCAATTTTACGGTCGTTATTCCGCTATCAGAGTGTTATTTGAATCCGTGGTGGCTCTTACTCTGCCTATTTATGGAGTTGCATCTTCTTCCTTGATACAGGTAGAGAAGTTAAACCGTTCTCAATCACGGGAAGATTGGCGAGTTGAGATACCTGGTCGGCTTCCTCATTGTCCAAAACAACAAACAAATTTTTTGTCACTAGTAAGGCCATGATCAAAGGCCGAGGTTATAATTATTCCCTAGGCCTAAATGGCCACTCGATTGAGACGCTCAATGGAGGAGAGTTTGCATTGATGGATTTTGATATTTAAATATATCTAAACTGACATATATAAGATTATAAGATATTAAATATTTATCAAATATGAAATAATATTATATTAATATGTTCTCATCGTGTAGGTAAATATAAAAAAAATTTATTATGTGATATATATTTAAAATTTATTGGATGTGAGATAATCTTCTTTAACAATTAGCACTCGTGGAGTCAATTGAGTGAGCTTGGAGTTATATGATTTTTAAAGTGAGTATAAATCGATTTGATTTATTGAACTTAATTGAATTAGATTAAATTAATTTGATTAATTCAATTATGATAATAGTTAATTAAATAAAATAGTTTAATCACTTAATTCGATGAGTTTTTTATTTTTAAAATTAATAATTAAATTGATCAATTAATCAATTTTTTAAAGAATAAACTTTAAATATATTTTATTTATATTTTTAACTATGACAAATATGATATTTGTAATCAAATTATAAAGTTAGTTTTATTGTATAAAAATTATTATTCAAAATTGATAAAAAAAATTTTGATTTTTTATCGAGATCAAACCTATGTTAGTTTAGATATTTTTAAATATTAAAAATAAGTTGATCAATTTCTGCATGTTTTAAAAAGAGATCAATTAAGTCCATCTTTTATTTTTCAGAATTAAACCGAACAATTATTCAGTTGATGATTTCTTTTTTACTTTCTATCAGTGTCAGATTGAAAGAGAATATTTAGCTTAAATTTTTTTTTCTCTCTCCAAATATCTCTTAAGCGAAAGTCAATATGCTGCTGAGTACTTTTGAATCCTAATTCTTGATCTTAGCTTCCTAAACAAGTGAAAGAGGGATTTACTATTTAAGAAAGAGAAAACTGAAATCACAAACCAAATTCTCTTTTGGTCTCTTTGAGCTTAAACCATATTAAAAGTACTACATAGATCAAGCAAAAGTGTTATACCCAAATATTCTTTACGCTAAAAGTATAAGAGAGTTAAGCTCATGAGATAGTCCAGACAAATTTTAATTACGTCACTTGTAAGTAATTTATTCTAATCAAAATCCATTCACAAATAGAGAAGACAGGCATGCATTATACTTATCATACAATCTGTACTTAAATACAAAAGTTGTAAGATTAAAAAAGAAGACTTAAATTATTCTCCTCTGCAGCTATCCTTTTTATTTGCATCATTCTTTCTTACAAAATGACTAACTTAAGCATTATTGGAATGCGTTTCGATATCTTAATTCCGACCGACGTTATTGTGACCGTTCTTTTTTTCCTTAGATGTGCTCTTTTCTCAAGCTACTTGCAGATCTCATCTTACCAATCCAAAAATATCTCAACAAAAAGGATAGGACATGAAGATCATACGCTGTTCTTGATTACTCGTTATATAAGGTTAACGTTGCTCAGCCATATTGTTTCTATTGAGGAGAAGCATCTTCCCTCAACTCTGCTTTATTACTCTTCTCACCTACAGACTAGCTGTAAGAGTAGAAGATATATTCCCATACCCTTATACTGAACCTTTCTGAGACACGAGGTTAAGGGCGAAGAAGAAAAAAGCAGAAGGAAAATCCTGAAAAAGCAGCCTAGAGAGCATAATCCCTCGAGCATATGCTATTCTGCGATGGTTTATTCTGTCTCTATACACCAGTGGAAGTGCAAATAAAGCTCCTGATGAAATAGGTTAAATATTAGAAGTGATTTCAAGCAAAATTGCGCTGCAAGAACTGGTATATGGTGATGATTTAGTCAATAAGCAAACCAGTCAAAGGGCACCTCCCAATTGGCAGGAAATTCAATAGTGATTGCCGCTGTAACTAATTTTTTGAAAATGGCACCCAGGACTTCGTTTCACTGACTTGCCAATGGAGAGTTGCCCTGTGACTGATTCAGCTTAATGTCATATGCATTATCTGTAGATTACTGTGATTTGTGACCACAACTCATTCAACATATATGATGTTTTGATTGCAGTCAAAAGACTCAAAAGCATTTAGGCTTTGCAGAAATTTAATTGGGGGGTCATATTTCTTCTAACAATTTTAGATCCCCTAAAAGTCATGGAATTCGTTAATTACTTACAAAAAACTAGAAGGTAATTAAATTGTTGTGATGCCTACTACTATCTCACATTGGTTAAATGTGAGGATACAATATAGTATATAATTAAATATTTAAACTCATATTTATGAAGCTTTTTTTGTGGGATAAAAGATCAAGTGTGAGTATACGATATAGTATATAAAGAGACACTTAAACTCATATTTGTGAGGTATTTTTATGGGATAAAATAGTGAAAACTTTAGATTAAAATAAATAGGCTAAATGCTCAATTAAAGATTTAACGTTTATATGTTTTTTTAATTAAAGATATCATTTTTAATTTGGTTCAATTTAGAATTGAAAGTTTTCAAAAATGCTAAAATAAGGACTTAATTACGACAATGACTTACGCATGCCATTAAATCCACTTTCTATTTACATTTGACGTTAAATTCATTAACTCTGGATACGTATAAACCACATAATGCACAAATAAAAAAAAAAGAAGCATTCTTTGGAAAAACCTAACTCAAAACACAAAATATCCAAAAAAAAAAAAAAAAAGTTCTTCAAGCATTCTCTCTTCAAGGTTTGTATTTTTTTTTTTTTTTGCAGAGTTTTTTCAATTATTTGATTTTAGAGTGAAAGATTTCTCTCTTACATTTTTAGTACTAAAGAGTTCTTCAACCAAATGAGTTTTTGTTTTTTACATTTTCAATTCATCAAAGGGTGAGTCGAGCCATGGGTGTTTGAATTTGAGATCTTATAAGTTCATTATAGCTAGTTATCTTGTCTAATTTGATTATGAAGGAAAAACCACATTCTTTCATTGCAATTCGAAGGTACCCAGGTGGATTCTTAGACAACCTCAAACTCTGGTAGAAGATTTCTTGGAACAATACCTTATAATAATCATTTATATTTTTGTGAAAGAATAATATATTATTGACTAGGCTAAATGTGTTTATAAAAAATTTTCATGTTGATTATAGGAAACTGTATGTGTTTTCATTCATGGCATGATCCAAGATTTTGTGATAGAGCAAGAGAGATCATTAATGAGTTGAGAATGAGAGAAAGGTTGTTGTATGATTGAGTCAAAAATTTGAAGAATGAAGTGTCAAATTTGAAGAAAAATGCAATGGATTGTGTTAAAGCTAAAGTTATTGAAGAAAATTTTCAATTGAAGAGAGAAGTTAGTATGTTAAGTTTGAAATTTAAAGATAAAGATGGTGGGAAGAGATGGAAATTGGTTCTATCAGTATTTGTTACTTTTATATTTTGTTTGTTTACTTTCAATGGCAGAAAAAAGGAAAAGAGAATTTGTATGCTTGGTTTAGATATGTAAATCATGATTATAGATATGAATCATGATTTAAGTTGTTTGGTTTAAATTGTACAATGGATGTTTTAATGAATGAAAAATGTTCTTCTTTCTATAATGGATGTTTGGTTTAAATTGTACAATGGATTTGTTTTAAAGATGATGAGAATATTCATTCATTTCATTCAATAGAAGGCATAACATAATATGGCAGGTTTCAGCAACATAGATGTATTGTAAAAAAATACTTATGTTACATCAATAAAATGTTCTATAAAACATTAAATTGAATAGTATAAAACAATTTTGCAACTAACATGCTCCCTTACATCAAATCTTTTGTTTTCCTTTTGTTCCTTTTTCATTTGAAACTTCAAGTTGACTCTGATAAGTAGGAATCACATCATCAACAACCTTTCTCATGGTCTTGCTTGTCTAACCACCAATTGATATAAGTTTTTGATTTGGCAACCCAAGTTGTAACATCAAAAAACAATTAAGAAACTTCTACAAACCCAATCCTTAATAACTAAAGTAATTAAAAATGTATAAAACACTATAACAACACTTACATTTAAAATATGTCTTCCTATCTATAGATTTGTATACAATCTATTCCTCTCAATGGCTTTTTTCTCGATTTTGTAAAAAGCTTTAAAACGTCTATTGTTCTTCCCCATCTTTATACTGTTGGTTGAAACAACTCTTTTTCTTATAGTGGTTGAACTAGATTTAGCCTTTGATAATGGACTTCCACTTTCTCCATCAATCATGCCATATAGTCTACTTTTAGATGTCATAGCATCTAGATCCGTGGACCTATCGCTAGATATTGACTTGAAGAGTCATCACCAATCTTTTTTATTTAGGTGCGATTGGCCACTTAATTGAATTTGTCATTTTTTAAGAGAAACCTTAAGCGTGACTTAGGTATCCTTAAAAGGTAAATTCAATGTTTGCAAAATCATATCTATGTTCAGGAGTACGGTTACTTGTGAGAAAGGTTATAGCACCCCTACAATGCCCATCGAAAGATGGTATCAGCTTGATTTTGTGTTATCCATTTAGCCTTAAAAATTTTACCAAGTAATTAATTATTGAAAATTACTCTTAATTGACTCCAATACTTTTGGCAAAAAATTAAAAAAATTCCCTCACCTCAAGAGTATACAAGAAAACTACTATTTTTCTTACAGAAGTTCTGTCGTCAGATTATTTAATATTAAAAAATTTCTAAGAAAGAAAAAGAGAAAAACAAAAAAAAAATAATGCTTCAACCTTTGATAAGGATCTCTTTTGTTATTTTATTTTATGTTATTTTATTTTAAAAAATTCATATATTTATACAACGAAAATTGATACTTTCAACTTTTCTTTAAAGCATTTTAAAATTTTTATTTTCAAGAAAAATTGATACTTTCAACTTTTCCTCAAAAATGCTTTTTTGAAAATTTTATTTCAAGAAAAATTGATACTTTTAATTTTTCCTTAAAAATGTTTTTTTTGAAAATTTTATTTTCAAAGATAATTAGCACTTTCAATTGTTTCTCAAAAATACTTTTTTGAAATCTTTTTTTTTTTGAAATTTTATTTTCAAGAAAAATTGATACTTTCAACTTTTCCTCGAAAGTACCTTTTTTGAAATCTTTATTTTTAAGAAAAATTGATACTTTCAACTTTTCTTCAAAAATATTTTTAAAAAAATTTTTATTTTAAGAGAATCATTGAAAAATTAAAGAATGCTTACTTAAATAAATAAATAATTCCAATTTAATCAATAAATAATTAAGCTAAAAATAATAATAATAAATAAATAGATAAAAAAGGAAAAAAAAAATCAACCTTAACGTAGCTCGGCTTGGTTGAAATAGAATGCGGCTCTAGAAACAGGTGTGGCTAGAGTGGCTTGGTGTGCGACTCAACTCAACGGCTCAAATGGGGCTAAGGGAAACGAGTTAACGGGTAAAGGCACTATGGGTCAGGTCAGACCAAAGAAAACACGTGGATCCTACCTTGCTTTTAACCCAAAACGGTGTCATTTCTAGGTACTATAAAAGGCACCAATTTCTCTTTTCCTTTAAATGCTATACCTTCTTTCTCTCTTTTCTCTTCTGTTTCTCGCTCTAGATGATTTTCAATCGTCATTTTTCGTTGAGTATCATCAGAAAAATCATCAGTTTTTGGGTTTTATCATCAGAAACTAGATTTTTCATCGAAAAGTTATCGAGAAATTTGAATTTTCATCAAAAAATTTATCGAATTTTGGAAATTTCCAAAAAATTTTTAGAAAACTTAAAAAATTTTCCAAAAATCCATTTAAAACTATGAATTTCCCTAAGAACCTTCTACTGAAAATTTGATTCTAATTACTCTCGTTTTCTCTACCCATTTTCTCTAATTGCTAGAGGGTATATATAAGGCTGGGGATTGAGGGCTTTGAAAATCAAAACCCCTATCTTCCAATCTGTTTATCCCTGTTAAAAAAAAAACCAAAATTTTTTTCTGATCCTGTTTTCAAAATTTAAACTCTCAATCCTCGAGTTTTACCAGGACTGAAATTTCACTTTTATTTATTTATGTTTTAAATTATATTAACCTTATCTAAAACCCATCGAAAAAATAAATCTAAAAGTGAGTGTCTACATTAGAATCTGCAAAACATCTCCCATGAACTTTACTAGATTTAGCTTGATTTTCACTACCAACAGCACTAACACTACTTATTTGTACTGATTTGCTTGATAGTCCGTAACCAAGTTGAAAAAAAAGATGTAGATGCATGCCCAAAGTTAGAAACAAAAGCAGAAGTAGAAGCTAACTTAGATGAAGATGCAGAAGCAGATACTAACCCAAATGCAGAAGAAAAAATAAAAACAGTATTAGCAGAGGCATTATGTTGCCTTTGTTTATTTCTTTTTAATACGTTAGTTGATGCCACATTTGCATTTGCTACACCAGGTCCTCAATATCAATGCTATCTCCAATAATTTATCTTTGAGATGGTGGCTAGCATAAAAAGTTAGGTTAGGGTTAATGCATTTAATGGTGCAATAATTATAAATGAAATAAATTATTGCATAATAACACAAAAAAAAAGAAATTACTTCATTATCCTTCATAGGACAACTTTTTTTATTGTGTCTTTCTTTATGATAAAAAGTGCATGTCATTATCATACCCTTCCTTAACAAACTACAAGTTTTACTATTTTGTTTTTCGGGTTCATTTGGGTCTTTTTTTTTTCTATTGGTTTTGGGCCTTCTTGGTATCTTTCTATACTCTGGTTGGTTAACTAGCTCTTCTATTATTGATCTAGGCCAATCTTTTTACTCTAAGCATGGGTTTTAAGGCATTACCATAAGCCAACATGTAAATTTTCTTATAGTACAAACTAGAGACATAATCTTTCACATTTCCCTTCAGGTCTCTAATTGCACATATGACATGTGCACATAAGATATAGAAAGTGTAAATCTTCTATAGGAACATGTCTTTTGGTCCAAATTAACTATAAATCTTTCTTCACCCAAATCTATTTCATATCTAACATCTCTATTAAATCTAGCTATGCACTTAGAAGCAATTTTTAAATTTTTTTCTTTAACTTTCCAAATGTTGGGACCAATGTTGCCTTTTCAATTATTGCTTTTTTTTTTCTTTTCCTCACAATTCTTAACATCATGTCTCTTTTTATATCTTTAAATAAAGAAATAATTGGCTTTCTTTTGGCATCCAATAATGTCCTATTGAAAGCTTTACACAAGTTGTTGTGCACCAAATCAATTCTGGAGTCATTATTGAAGAATGCTCTGCATCATTGTTGAGGTAAAACTTTGAAAATGTCTTCAATTGCTTTTGTTTTCTTAGTCGCTAATTCTTTCTAATACTATTCAAATATTGTAACTGTGATCGCCTTAGCAATCTTCCAAAAGCATTGTTTCATTTCTTGACCTATATGACCATTATTAGCCTAATCTATATAAACATGTCTAGCACAATATCTATGCTCAGTATTTGAAAGCAACTTATTAATTGTTTTGTCGATGACCGTGTTAACCAAGATTACCAGAGAAGATAAGCATAACAATAACAAAGCTTGCTTTTAAGATAATTTGACTTATGGAAAACAGGTTTAAATATTCAATTGAGAATTTTTATATTTTAAGCATCAAATTTAAAAAATAATATAATATAAGGACCTAATATTACTATATTTATCATAAAGGATGTCATAGATTATTATGATTTTAGAGTAAAATAGCGTGTTGAAAATGTGGAGATCAGAAGCTATGATGATATATAAAGCATGCAGCTCTAATTAAACCTTCATCTTAGCCTTGAATTAGAGTAGCGAAGTTGCTCTATTGGTCGTACCTTCTACCCGATGCATCGATTGGGGTTAAGATCAGTAAAATTGGTGCGGTGTTGAGGTCATCTTGGCAAATGTCAATGCTTGGGCGAGACTGTTAAACCAGTGGCAAGGTTGTGTAGTTGTGCGTGGATGTGACTACTGACAACACAATGTTGTTTATTGCTATATGGGCTTTTATTCATGGTAGACAGCAAGCTGATAAGAAAAATGGGCCTGTGCAAACTCTCGGTTTATTTCTGGAGCATATAATGAATTAATGGGCCTGATCTTGAGGTGGTAAAGGGTGCTCAGGCTTTTATACTGTACATTTTGGTAGAAGAAAGGTTCAAATATTGGGAGCTGAAGATTTTTATAAATTTCAACCCAGGATCTTCACCTAAAATTCACGAAATCTTTACCAATTGAGCATATATTAGTCCAAGAAACTGTTATTTTATATATATATATATATATATATATATATTATGCTAACCCATTTCAACTTTAATTTAGTACATAAAATAAAGTTAGCGTTTGATTTTTTTAATTAGTTAAAGATGTAACTTAGTTGATTTTCAATAGAAAAATTATTCAATTGCGTGGAGCACGAATTAAAGTACTCATTGCCACAAATTTAAAAATAAAAAGACAAAGAAGAGCCAAGATTCTTGTTTCTCTTTTTTTTTTTTTCTATAAAATAAAAAATTTGCTTTATTCCAGCCCTCAAATGGGTTTTGCGTCTAACCATCGTCTTTCTCTACTAATCTTTTAAGCTTTTCTCTCCTACCAAGGGTACAACCCTAATAATGAATTCCATTATATAAGACTTGTATCAATATGAAATGCATAAAAAAAAAAAAAATCTTTTCTGGCTATTCCTAGGAAAAGAATTTGTCAAAGTTTTGTAGCCTTAAAAACGTTAAGAAATTAATACGTAATAATTCAATTCTTTGACTTGAAAAGGTAAAACTCCAATAATTCCTTTCAGAAAATGATAGTTTCTTTGGCACTAGTAGAAGAGTTTAGTTTGTTTTATGTCCACTTAATTTAGTTCTGATTTCTCCATGTTTCTGTAAATGTCCACTTTTGCATTCATTTTCACTAGAATAAAGATACCTTATAAACTGTTTATTTTGACTATATTGTGTGCACCCGGAAAGAGAGGTGGGAGTGGGCAATTCTTTTTCGTGCCGCAATCAGGTGTAAGGCAACCTATGCGATAAGATTGAATTCATGAGATTAAAAATAGTAATTCAAATGAAATTACTTATTGTATTGGTAAAATTAAGTATTATAATGATGAAATTAAAATTAATAATAAAAATATATATTTAGATATAACTGTAACGATAATGATAAAGTGAATTGCAGTAATAAGATAAATTATTATTATAGATATTGGATTAAAATTGATATATAATAAATATTTTAAATTATTTATCAAATTAATAAATAATTAAAAATTAAAAAAATATATTTTTATATTAATTAAATAATAATTTTGTTCGTAAATACTTAAAATTAAATAAAAACAGTAATATATCAAAGGACATTTTATAATATAATATGTGGTTATCTATTTTTAGTTAAAATTATAATAAGTAATAATTTTATTTTTAGTTCATAATATAATATTTATTTATTAATTTATTATATAATGATAAAATTTCAAAAACAACAATATATTTACTTCATAATATAATAATAAATTTTATATATTAATTAATTTATTATATAATATTAAATTTTATTATATTAAATTAAAAAATAATTTGTGAACTTTTAAATAAAAAATAAAAAAGGCAACCAATTGCTCTGTGATTGTTTTATTTTAATTTTGACTTTATTTTTAAAATGAAACAAAAGAAGTTCCCTGTATATTTTTTTATGTATCCCTAATTCCTTATCAACAAAGAATAAGATTCTCTGAAGTCTCTCACAACTCAATAACAGTTCCCAACTCCTGCACCTACTGCAAAATAGTCAGCTTCAACTCTCCTTTCTTGTTTATCAGTCCTAATCATCACTTACCTTATAAACCATATCGTGATCTACAAAAAACCCTCCCTTACAATAAAAATAAAAAATGTAATGCATGATCTTTGCATTTCCACCTATTGGCATTGCCTTATGCCCAAAATGCATTGCAAAGACGATGGAACTAATTGTTGTGTTAAATATTGATTCAAATTTTAATTATGAATCAATTTGAATTCTAGTAAAATTTTATAGTTAAAGAATTACTTGGTAATTAAATTTATTTAAAGATAAATATTCTTAATACGTAAAAGTTCTTAATAAATAAAAATTCTTGGTGATCAAGTAATGGAGATTTATAAATATGAAGTAATTGGTAACTTTTAGAATTATGAGAAAAAGTTATAAGATTTCTATATGGAAGATAGGTTTATAGGGATGTGAAAAAAAGTTTATTTGAAAAAACACTGGTTATATAGGATAAAGGGTATTCCAAAGGTTATATACTAAGGAGCATGGAAACTAGGATTGTTTCAAGGGCTCGAAATTAGTGTTTGTTTATGGTGTTTTATACTCTTTGTAGTTTTTACGTTCATAGTAGATTTTTCTCTCATCCGTGAATGTAGACAATTAGGTCGAATCATGTTAAATATTACCTTTTGCATGTGGTTTATTTCATGTTGATCTTATTGTGGAATTTATTTTTGCTTAAGAAATCTCAACAAGTGGTATCAGGCCAAGTTGCCAAAACCTCTTCGTGAGTTGAGTATAGAAGCTCCACCCTACAACCCAATGTGTGAAAGAGGGAGATTATTGAGGTTATCCCACATCAATTGTGGAAGCGAATTTATTATTGCAGATTGTGTTCATGAGATCAGAGACATGCAAGAGAAAATGTTGCAACAGACGTTAGTTACAGATAGAGTCAACCAGGTTAAGTTCATTTGGCTATACATGAGTATTGACCATCTTGTTTGAATCAAATGGAGTAAGTATTGATTCAATCATGTGTAGTCGAAATTTCTTAAAGGTCAATGTTGTAGTAAAATTTGTGTCAAGGTAGAGATTTGTTATATATTGACTCAAATTATAATTAGAAATCAGTTTGAATTTCAGTAAAATTCTATTAGTTAAAGAATTACTTGGTAATTAAGTTTATTTAAGGATAAATATTCTTAATGGGTAAGAGTTCTTAATAAATAAAAATTATTGGTGATCAAGTTATGGAGTTTTATAAATATAAAGTAAGTATTAACTTTTAGAATTATGTGAGAAAGTTACTAGATCTCTATATGGGAGAAAGGTTTGTAAAGATATAAAAAAGAGTTTATTTGAAAAAACACCAATTGCATGGGATAAAAGATATTTCATAAGTTATACAGTGAGGAGCATAAGAACTAGGATTGTTTCAGGAGTTCAAGATTAATGTTTGTTTATGGTGTTTTGTACTCATTGTAATCTCTACATTTATAGTGAATTTTCTCTCTCATCCATGGATTTAGGCAATTGATCTAAATCACGTTAAACATTGTCTCTTACATGTGATTTATTTCGTGTTGATCTCATTGAAGAATTTATTTTTGCTTAAAAAATCCTAACAAGTGGAATTATAGCCAAGTTACCTACATCTCCTCATGAGCTGGGCATAGAAGCTTTCCCTTATAGCCCTATGTGTGAAATGGGAGATTATTGAGGTTATCCCACATCAATTGTAAAAGGGGATTTGTTATTGTAGATTGTATTTATGAGATTGAAAATATGTAAGAGAAGATATGTTGCAACAAGGCATTAGTTACAGGAGGAGTCAACCGGGTAAAGTTGAATTGGCTGCACACAAGTATTAACCAACTTGTTTAAATTAGGTGGAGTAAGACTAATTCGATTATATGTAGTCGAAATTTCTTGAATGTAAATGTTGTGGTAAAATTTGTTTTAAGGTAAAGATTTGTTAGATTTGATTCAAATTCTAGTTAGGAAACAGTTTGAATTCCAATAAAATTCTATTAGTTAAAGAATTACTTGATAATTAAGTTTATTTAAGGATAAATATTCTTAATGAGTAAAAGTTCTTAGTAAATAGGAATTATTGATAATCAAGTAATGGAGCTTTATAAATATGAAGTGATTATTAACTTTTAGAATTATAAGATAGAGTTATAAGATCTTTATATAAGAGATAAGTTTGTATAGATGTGAAAAACAGTTTGTTCAAGAAAACACTAGTTACATTATATAAAGGATATTTCATAGGTTATAGACTAGGGAGCAAAGAAACTAGGATTGTTTCAAGGACTCGATATTAGTATTTGTTTATGGTGTTTTGTATTCATTGCAATCTTTACATTTATAGTGAATTTTCTCTCTCATCCGTGGATGTAGATAATTAGTTGAACTATATTAAATATTATCTCTTATGTGTGACTTATTTTCGTATCAATCTCATTGTAAAATTTGTTTATGCTTAAAAAAAAAATCCCAATATATTAGGCATATGAAAAAAAAGGAAAAAGCAGGGATATGATTGAAAGAAAGAGGTGCGATAAAAAGAGGAATTTTCACTAAACCTAAAATGTCTAGCTGCTAAATGGAAGTATGATGTAGGAAAATTGCTTCAATTGTGTCGAACCATGACATTCAAATAAGTGTCCAATGGCTTTTGGGTGCTAATCGTACCTTATCATGGGTACGATTACATTCAAATGAAACCTTAAACAAATTTATTTCTATTATTTATTTTTCTACTTAAAATTAAAAAAATTAAATTAAAAATAAATAATCAGCAACATCCTTATTGTTTATTACAATCAATTAAATTTTTAAATATTTATTTATATTCAATTGAATTTTTTTTAAATGAAATTGATTAGTGCATCCACATATTTTGACATGCATAATAAAATTACCATATGCCAAATGATTTGGAATGAAAAATGCCAGGCATACCAGGCTAGCGGCAAATTTCTTTTTTCTAACCACATGGCAAAATGTTATTGGTATAAGTGAAAAGTAAATTATATTAATAAAAAATAACTAAAAAACCAAAAAATCCCTAAACAACAATATGAAAAAAAAAAAAAAAATCTCAAATGGCCAAATAAAAAAGAGCCATAGGGCCTAGATACCCAAATCAATGAGTAATAAAAGCCATCTAATCGCTTTCTTGAGTTTGATTTGAAATGAATTAAAAAAATATTATGTTTAAAGTTTTATTTGAGTAAAATTATAAAAATATTTAAAATTAAAATATTAAGAGATTTTTAATATTAATATTTTAATTTTTTAAATAAAATTAGATAAAAATATTATTTTTTTTAATATAATAATATATTAAATCAGATCAAATAAAATTTAAATTTTAAAAAATCATATACAAAAGTTTGATTTGAATAAAATTATACTCAAATATATTAAGAAATAGTTATACTCATTTTAAAAAAATTATCTTATTTTTTATTGACCTATAAATTATTTTTTGTTGATTAATTAACTTTTTATTAAATAAATACCTAAAAATATAAAATTATTTTTAAAAGTCATTTTTTATAAAACAAATGAGCAGAAAAAGAAACGGAGCTTTTGGGTCCTGTGGCGTTTTAGCAGTGGGTGAAATGATTTTCCTCACTTTGGCATGGGTGGGCTGGAAATCCCAACTGTAAGTAATAATGGAGATTGTTTCGCGAAACATTCTGAAAGTGACTTTAAAAATTAAACATGCAAGTTGGTAATTAACAAGTCTCTTTAAAAAAAAAAAAAAAATACTTGGAGGTTGCTCCTGGTACCAAGTTTCAAGAATTACAAATTTAAAATTAGAGGTTGTAATATTGAATTCTGTTTGTCCATGACATGTACAACTATATAACTGTAATAGAGGAAGACCAACAGAATATTCCTGCACAGTATTCCTTGACAACATCTCTAATAATTACATTTAATATTTTTATTTATAATATCATTTTAATTTATTTCATTTAACATTTTTCTTTATAATATTTTTCTTTTTACTTTATAATAATAAAATTTTTTCATTTGATCTAAGTACTAAATAAATTTTTTTAAAATATTAAATAAATTTATAATTATACATGAAAATAATTCATTAATACCATTTAACTTAATATATTGGTCATTTTATCTATTCACTGTATATAATTTCATTAGTCAATTTTGCCAAACGTAAATTAATGCATCTTTTAATCTTACTGTTATTATTAATAATTTCACATTTATTATTATTTTTAATTTCATCAAAATTAATATCAATGCTATTTCAAAACTCAAAATCGACTTTAATTTGCTAGCATTTATAAGGTGCGTGTGGATGAAGTATTTAGAAGAAGAATTTCGTTTCAATCAATATTTTCAAAAATCTAATAATATTTAAATTTTAAATATTATATTAAATATTTTATTATAATTTAAAAATTATTTATGATATCAACTTTACAAGTAAAAATAAAAGAGAATTTCAAAATTTAAGTGAAATATTAAAAGGGAATTTGAGGTGTTCAAATTCCACCTAAATAGGTGGTATTTCAAAATTCTTCCAAAATTTCCATGTCTTTGCTCACGTGGTGCATAACAAATTATAAAAATAAAAAAATAAATATCATTTTATTTTTAATATATATGTTTTATTTTTATATTATTAATGATATTTATATTTTTTAAAATTTAATGATTTTCATATTACATATTTTCTTTATACATATATGCCTTTTATCTTTAATATCATTATTCTTCGTAATTGATTTTTATCTCATTAAATTTTAATAAATTAAAATTTTTTTAAAAAATATTATTCAAATAAAATAATTAAAAATTCTAATATTTTGACATAATGTATTTTAAAATATTTTTATCTTCACTTTCTTCAAAAATTTAAAACTTTCCATCCAAACCCATTGTTAAATTTATTTTATAGCGGCTTAGTTTGGGTTTTTTGTTTTTTAAATTAATACTAAGGAACATTAAAATAACGAAATGGATTTCGGCCTTTTGGCTTTATTTTTCCAAGACCAAGTCGCTTTGCCATGTTCCACGTCCTTGCAGAGTTTGAACGGCTTCTCTTGTAAGCGTGTCGCAGCAGCCGTTTAATTAATCACCGATTAGTTTTTGACAATTGGCATCTTAAATAAAGAGGATAAGTTAAAAAATGGGAAAATAAATCTTTCTATAGTACAAATAATGAGAAATAAATAAAAAATAATTTAAAATTATAATATTCGATTTGGATTGATTTTTTTATTTAATTCAAATTAAATTTAAATATTATATTTATATATTAAATTTAGATAGAATTTTTGAATCAAAAAGTAAAAAAATAAAAGAAAAAATTAAATTAATTATATATTTTTATTAGTTTATATATTTTAAATTTTAATAAAATAAAAATAATTATTTGATATCTAAATTTATTTAAATTATTAAAAATTTTATTAAAATAATATATAAAAAATTAAATTTAAAAAATTAATGAATCAATCGAATCAATAAAATTCATTTTAAATTGGATAATTTTTTTAAAAAAATTGATTTAAATTCGAAATTAAATTTTAAAATTTTATAAAATTATGTATTATCCAAAAAATCAATCAAATCAAATCCGATTTAAATAAAAATCAGTATCACCCTTACAATACTAAATTTTTTGCTTTTGATATTTATCTCTATAGTATCAAATTGGAACCATTTAAGGCATTCATAGCTAAACTTAGGTTATCATCTCATTTCTTGAACTTTTTTCGTTAGATAAGCCCCTTTTTTTTCCCAATAATTAGACTTAGATAGACAATTGGCTACAAACAAATTTCTGGATTTTTTTTTTTTTGTTTTACTCATAAAGTGATGTAGTTATACTAATATATACATAGAAATAGTCATCATTACTTAACACGGTTTCATTTATAACATTGATTGAAATTCGTAAATCAAAAGATTAATTACACGGGCCAAATAAAAAAGTAGAAAAAGTGTTGATTTGAACAAATTTAATTGTTGGTAAAAAAATTAATTTAATAGTGAAGAGATGAAGAGAGTCATGATTAGGAAGTTTTCGACTATTCCCTTTTCCTTTTCCGTGCATTAGCTCCTCTTAAACTTTTGCTTTTTAATCATTGCCTAAGACCAATGATTTTTTTTTTCTTTTCACTTTTCCTCGTTGATCATGAACTTCTGCCGTCCATACCAAAGACAAACTTTTGCTGCTGCATGCTAAATTTTCCGGCTGAATAACACCTCAACAAAATTATGGACACCAAACAGACTTGACTCTAAATGTAAGCAACAAAAAGTTAAAAATAATGGATTTTGGAGATGGGCGTTTTTATGTTGTTTTTGTTTTTACAATGGTGGTCCCCTAGTCACAATTAGTCCGGAAACTTACTTGGACTGAGGCAGAGAGCGATTCAAAGGAACGGGGCCAAGTGTTTAGGACCACAAAACCTTCAGCTTCAAGTAACTTAAAAAGCTTTCTAAAGAGGCCTTTTTTCAGCCAACAACAAAGATCGATAATTCTGGCAAAACTAAAGGCGGTTCTGTCGTCCACTAATACATTGTTGCTTTCTGTTTCCCGCCTCTACCGTTCCAATGAAATAATAATAATAATAGAAATAAAAAAACTACAACTAAATCTCTGTTAGGAGAATGACCCTAATCAGATTCAGTTCAAGGCTACATATTCGAACTAGATTTGTTTCAGAGATAAGATTTAGTATGAAAATGACCACCGCCGTTAATTTCTTCGTACTGTACACGTGAATTTCCTCCATGGTGATGATTTGATGTGGCATTTACAGTTTGATCTTCAAGATCAAGTGGCTGATGGGGGTTGTGGAAATGAAGGATAACGGCCCTGAAGCTAAAGTGTAACTACACAGAATAGGGAAGATGAGGTCAACTTGGAAAAAATGACCTGTTCAACTGACTTTAGTCACAACTACTCATCAGCCAACCTGCTTAAAGCACAAAACATGTAAATAAAACAAATTAACGCATCCATCAGTAGGGTGCAAATACCAAATGGTGCTTATAAAAACCATGAAGGCAGATTTGAAAGAAACCAACAATAAAGAAAAGGGAGGAGAAACCAATGAGAAAATATCAAGATCCATGAGGGAAGAAAACAGAAAAATGCAATCCTCTTGCCTAAAAGAGGTATCACAAGTATGCCTCCATGGCTGCTGTCCATCCCCTTTCCTCAGCGCACATGAGCCTCAGAGCAAACCCTCAAAACTCACAAGCTCTTCTGCAGCTTGTCGCCGTGACTTTGCATCGAAAACTACTTCCTCTATTTTCCCAAACACCCATTTCACCAACCATGAATCTCTTCCAACCGTGCAAGAATCATTTGCTGAATTCACCGAGGCTTACCCGCAGTACTCTGACACCTATCAAGTTGACCAAATACGGGCACAAGAGTATTATCATCTATCGCTCTCCAACCATACCTGCCTTGATTATCTTGGCATCGGCCTCTTCTCCTATTCCCAACTACAAAAACATGAGTCTTCAACATATCGAATTGCCTCTTCTTCCTTCCCTGTGCCACCACAATCACCTCCTCTAATTTTGGATATTCCCTTCTTTGGTGTGTCTTACAAGACAGGAAATCTCAAGACACAGCTACTTCATGGTGGACCAACTTCAGAGCTGGAATCTGCGATCAGGAAGAGGATCATGACTTTTCTTAAAATTTCAGAAAATGATTACTGCATGGTTTTCACCGCAAACAAGACATCAGCTTTCAAACTTCTAGCAGAATCTTACCCCTTTCAGTCTAATAGGAAGCTTTTAACAGTGTATGATTATGAGAGTGAGGCCATTGAAGCCATGGCCAATAGCTCCGAGAAAAAAGGGGCTAGAGTTCTGTCTGCAGAATTCTCGTGGCCAAGACTGAGAATTCAGTCATCAAAATTGAGAAAAATGGTTGTGAGCAAGGAAAAGAAGAAGACAAAAAGAGGTCTTTTTGTCTTCCCACTTCATTCCAGGATGACTGGAGCCAGATATCCCTACCTCTGGATGAGCATCGCACAGGAAAATGGATGGCATGTGTTGATCGATGCGTGTGCGTTAGGACCAAAAGACATGGACAGCTTTGGCCTCTCCCTCTGCCATCCAGACTTTCTCATTTGCTCTTTCTACAAAGTTTTTGGAGAAAACCCCTCAGGGTTTGCATGCCTCTTCGCCAAGAAATCAGCCATTCCGGTATTGGAAACTTCTACAAGTTCAGGGATGGTAGGTCTTATCCCAGCTGAGAAGCTGTTTCGTTCAGCAACTGAATCTCCAGGCACTGACACAGAAGTTGATAAATTAGCTACACCAGGCTCCATCTCAGGCCCTGTTCCTGTCCAAGCTTCACAGTCTGGAAGACTTGAGGATGGGAAAACTTATAAGATTCAACATGCAGAAATTACTGAAAAACTGAAAGGGTTGGGAATGACCGAAATTTCAGAATCAGAGAAGCCTTTTGAGATAATTCAAGAGGATAATCTTAAAGAAAAAGGAGAGATCGAATGCAGGGGTTTGGATCAGGTGGATTCATTAGGACTGGTAACAATTAGTAATAGAGCAAGGTGCCTCATCAATTGGCTTGTGAATGCTCTGCTGAAACTCCAGCATCCTAACACAAAGGGGATTCCCCTGGTTAGAATATATGGTCCAAAGATAAAATTTGATCGGGGAGCGGCAATCGCATTCAATGTATTTGATTGGAAGGGAGAAAAAGTCGAACCTGTTCTTGTACAGAAGCTAGCGGATCGAAGCAACATTTCTCTTAGCTATGGGTTCCTACACCGCATATGGTTTGCAGATAAGTATCAAGAAGAAAAGGACAAAGTCATTGAGAGAAGAAGGAATGAAGCCAGGGTTAAGGATGGAAACAAGAGAAAAGACAAAAATGATATGGGAATAGCTGTGGTTACTGCTGCATTGGGGTTCCTAGCCAATTTTCAGGACATTTATAAGCTTTGGGCTTTCATTGCTCAGTTTCTGGATGCAGACTTTGTGGAGAAGGAGCGGTGGAGGTACACAGCTCTGAATCAGAAAACTATTGAAGTTTAAGCTCTAAAATCATTTCTTTCGGAAAATGAAAGCCAAATTTGTTGAGTACGGAATCTGAATTGCAAGAGGAACTGAGGTATATTCCCCCTTTCTTTTTTTTTTTTTTTGGGTCTTTCGAGTTGATATATGGTCAGAATCGCCACCAGATGATGTTGCATAAAATATGCATTTTCATTTCATTCTTGTATTCTTCTATGCACATTTCAACGACAGAAAATCTACACTTGATAAGAGCATAGTAAGATAATTAGCATCCTTGATCGCTGTTTCTGTCCCAAAATATGTCCTCTGCTCACCTCTGTCTATTCTGTTTTTCTGCCATTCAGATATTTGAATACCTTTGCACAAATTTGATGACAGTTTGTACATTATAATTCTACTTCCCTCTCATATACAATTTTTATTAGACAGATAAGAGTAGCAAGTACAAGAAAACAAATAAACCGACAAATTTTATTTTGGTACCCTCCGCACTACCTTATTGGTTAATTCATTGAACCCAAATTTTGGCTCTAAAGAGAGGAAGAGTAATTGCAAAACCTCATACCTTCAAAATTTTCGAAGTCTAAATTATTTTCCCATCCTAGCTCATATTAGACTAGTCCGAGTAATTTATTTGATGTGTGTATAAGACTAAGAGCATTTCACCTATAATTCTTTTTACTACAACCTTACAATTATCCTATTATAATAAAAAATTATGTAGGGATCTAGTATTTATAAGTATGAAATTCATATAAAATTTTGATAAACTTCACACAATTTTGAATTGTGATTAACTAATTGTATCACAATAATCATAGGTGATATGCTTCAATAAGATTAGCTCCAATACCTAAAATCGGTTAATTAATAAAAGATTGCTGTCTGATAAATTTAATCAACTGTCCAAAACATTGTTGTTTTAGAATGAATGTGGGAAAAATCTTTCATATTTGTCAGTGAAAGTTTGCATCCTCGAAGCTACCTTAATGAGCTGGACTGTTGCACTTGATTTCTTACCTCAAAACAGGCGGGCTTAAAAGAAGTTAAGAGTATTGCAGCTGCATTTTCACACATTTAAAAAAGCTCTTCAGCTTATCCAAAGACAATGTATTTTCTTCACCAGGTACTAGTTAGTAGTCAACATTCACTCCCATAAAACTCTCATTAGACTCAAGTTATAGGAATTGCCCAGTAACGTTTATTTGGAGAAAGCTACATCCTACTGCCTTTCAATTTTCAAGCATAGTTTTATCAGCCAATGCGCCCCATAGTTTCTCGAATGGCATAAAGCCTATTTGAGAGAATTATTGTAGCAGCCAGTTATTAGTATAAGAAACTGTGTCCCATGAAACGTGACAGGAAATCGACTGCATGCATTTTTATACTTCAATTCTTTTGGTCATAGTTAGCAGGCTATAATTTAAGAAGGCATGTACCTCAGCTAATAAACTTTTATCCGTTTGTAAAATGACATGTTCATAAAAACTGCATGTTCTGCATTAATTTTCTTATAATGCCCTCTTTTTTTATATATAAAAAAGAAAGCAGGTTTTTGGTAAAAAGACTATGTAAATTCATAAGAAATTGAATTCATGTATGCTATTGACCAAGACGAGTTGAAGCAGCTGGTGACTTGTGAGAGTGAACAAATTTAAAGGCTGATAAAAGAACCTTTCTTGAGCTAAAGGAGAGAGAATACATTGTTGAAAAGGACACTATTATCTCAAGGAGTTTAACTCAATTTGTAAATTACTTTTGCAGTTTGTTTTTAATGAAAAATGTATTTGAAGTCGTCAACGAGCAATAAGTAATAGTAGTAGAATTATGAGGCTACGAGCGAAAGAAGGAAAACGACACGGTCGGGGTAGTTGCTGGGGGCAATAAAAGAGTGTGGTCAGTAGGTCACTGACGACAAGCACAATCGCGTGGGCAAAACGAGAAAGGAGGTGGTTGGGGGTCATTTGGGGATTACCTGATTAGCCATTTGTCTATCTGCCTTTCCAGACCCAGTCCACGTTGGCTGGAGAAATGGCTTCCGGTCCCAAAAATGTAGGAATAATTTTTAGTTTGTATTTTCATTTTATTAAAGCTAATTCAACCGAAAAAGTTAACAAAAATACTAGTATTGGTTAGTATTATCAATGTTAATTATAGGATGCACCAGAGGCACGTGACGATGCTAGCAAAGGAAAATACACCGTTGGGCTTGGACAAGATTGCTTGGCTTTTTTTGGTACGGAAGTTGAAGATGCTATCTCCATGAGGCAATTCCATTTTCAATCGATGCCTTCACATTTCCATCTGCCAGGACACAATTTTAAAATTCTTCTGCTACATGCTGATTATTGTGTTTTATTCTTCTTGTTGTAAGGTAGTGAAGTTTACAATTCTGATCAATTTAATTTGATTAATTCTATTTTCTTAGTTTTAATTATTTATATTTTCTCTGGATCTGCAGCTAGTTCAGAAGTGTTTTACTCGGCTGTTCTTCAATGGTTTCTCAAGGAATGTCAGGTTTGTATATTTACTAAATTTGTAATCACATTTCTATGCCATGGTCACTACGTATACTCCCATGAATCTTTCATTAACTCTCATCACATTTTCTTATATTCGTTCTACGCATTATCTACATTCCATTACCAAATAGATGGCTATTTTTTCAAAAAAACTTCCGGTAATTTTCCTTGTACTGATAACAGTTTCACAGTAAAAGGCAGCACTGGATGCTCATTATTATGATCAAATATGTCCTGAAGCAGAGAAAATTATACTAGACACTATACGATCGAAATGCTTCCATTAATGACCCTAAAGTGCCTGCTGGTATTCTCAGGATGCTCTTTCATGACTATTTCGTATTTGTAATTTAGTTTACAATTGTATAGCGTGTCTGAAGTTTACTTTGGTTGTTTGAAAAATTAATTAAAAGGGGTTCGATGCATCAGTGTTACTAGACTCAACTCCACCAAATGAAGCAGAGAGATGGTCCTCCCAATATTAGTGTTAGTAGGATTCTAACACTGTTCATCCGTCCAAGCTTGGCTGCGTAATTTTAGTTCAGTTCATGACATCGACCTTAGTATTAACACCGAAGTTGCAGAAACTGAGGAAGAAATGCCCTAAACCAAACAAGGATCGCAATGCTGGACAGTTGTTAATGACTACTACAAACAACCTTTGGCAGGAAAAGGTGTGTTCGGATCTGATCAAGCACTCTTTAGTGACTACAAGACAAGATGAATTGTTGAATCATTTGCCAAGGATCAAAGTTCGTTCTTCAGAGAATTTGCAGCAGCAATGGTGAAACTGGGAAACGTAGGGGTGATACAAAATGGAAAAAGTGAGATTGAATTGCCGAGTGGTAAATTGAGGCTGAGAGAGAAATAACAAACGAGGGCGGCAATAAGGCAAAATTTTCCTAGATTTCATTGTGTGAATCAGATTAATAATGACATGATGTCCTTTTGAATTTAAATAAACTTGAATTTAAGTAAACTATGAAATATCCAATAGCATGAGCTCTACTTTAGCATGTCAAAAACTGTAACTCCTCAAGCAAAAACCACATCTGATGGGAAAACATACTTGATACCCTTGGAGACATTTTTGGGCCTCGTGCAGCATACGTTTGTCACCATGAATGTGTAGGAGAGCCATTCCTTCAGCAGGAGCTATCTGCGAAGTTAATATTACATTAATAAAGGATATCCCAAAGTAAGCCTGATTTAGGATATTTATAAGCAGCACACTTAGACTAGATAGAGACTGATTTAGGACTTAAAGTTTAGGTTCAAACAATAAAAATAGGAAGAATAAGACTTGGAAATTTTGTTGATATGTGTACATAAACAATCAGAAAATTAGGAAGAAGAAAACAAAAATAATTTAGGTGAACTATGAAAACTGAAATCTAGGAACACAATAACTTCAGAAAACACACTTAGGATTAGGGAATCACTCCCTAAGAATGCATCACACATTCAACACAAATTTAATTAATTTCTTTCCACATAACACTACCAAGCACACAAAAATCTCCCAAATATATATGCAGTCAAGGTTTAGGCAGCCTGCTATAGTCATGATTAAATGACAACAAGTAGATAATAACTTAGGTAGGCCTGCTATAGCCAAGACTGGAAGACAGCCAGCATCTTCATAATGTCCTAGTATGTTGGATACAGCTTTTACTAAGTGGCAGCAAGCACCTTAATGATGATCAGCCAACATTCCACTTAAGTGGTAAGGTTTTTTACTTGGGTGGCAGCATGTGAATGCCAGGTAGCAAAGCAAATTCAGCTTTAGAATCTTGCTGTATTATGATATTTGGATTGTTTTCCTCGCCCCTCCTCCTATAGACTTTACTAGGTTTCCATCTTGCATCAGAACCATACAGCTAATCGAATAAGAATTAAAAAACTTAAACAAAATAAAAGGGGGGAATTGCTGTTTGGGGAGGGGGAGAAATGAAAACAATATGAAAATGAAAAAAAAAAAAAGGAAAAAAATTTACCTCTGTTACAACACCATTCCTTGAACAATAGAAGACAGTCCCCCCTCCAACTAGAGGCTCTGATGCAGAATCCTTCAGGTTGCTTGAATCACTTTTACCTTTGGTTTTAGGACCACCACTTAAATATATTAACAAAGCATAATGGGTGTGCTTTCCCTCTCCAAGATCAACACTTTTGTCAATATGTTGTCCGAAGAGTTAACCAACCTTATACCTTGAAGTAGAATATTGATTGCATGGTAAATACTAAAAACTGTGAAGTCAAAAACAAAGTTCAGTATTCTGTATACACTAAAGAAGCAAATTACACAGTTAAATGTTTGAGAAACCTTTGGAACACATCATAGTCTTTTATACTCCAACAAAGTTGCTACTTCAAATTCGTAAAGTTACATATGAGATTTGCATGTCAGCTTGGCATAGCAAAATAATTCTCCACTCTTCAAGAAGCATTTCAGAGCTAGAAAATCTAACATCAACTGCCCATAAATATTCTATTTATTCACATAAAATAAGTAAAAATTTAAAGGAAAAAATTAAATATACCTGTAAAATCTAATATTTGGATTCAAGCCAACAGCAACTTTCCCCCTAATTTAATATCACAGAATAATTTGCAGAGTCCAGACTGCCATATAGTATCTGCAAGAGCCGGATCATTAACAGATACTCTGTCATTGTCTTTGTAGGCTTCACTTTCAGTTGGACCAAGACTTGGTGTTCAAAACCAATAGACTCAGCAGTTTTAATAAATGCCTTTGATTCTGCGAAGGTGAAGAAATTATGCACCTGCATATCTTAAAAACAGTAAAATAAATCATTACCATCCAAGAATTTCAACAAGATCACGTTCCACCAAAACGCAGTTTCTCACTGTAACTTATATGAGCCAGAATTCAAGAGCAAAAATTTAATGCCTAATAAAGATAAAGTGTGATTTCCACATCATTTTCTATTGAAAAGTTCAAGTCTTGACTCTTGTACATAGAACATTTCAAAGTAAAATCGTATTCAATTTAAAGCAAAGTCCACATGAAAAAAATTCCAATAAAGATAAAAACACATTTCAAAACCAAATTCAACTAAATTTGATCCACACTCGATCTAAACGTCTTATGATCAAATTAGAATTAAAAAAGAAAAAAAGACTTTTATGAGCCCATTTCATTAGACCAAATGAACAAGCAGCTAAAACATCTAAACCAGAGTTAAGTTTTATTAACTTTTCGAACAAATTTCACCCTTACAAGAACCCACATATGAAGCAATTGAAAGTTTGAACCTTTTAACAGATAATTAGACAATAACTTTACAAAAAATTTGAAGTAGGCATAAATGTAATCATTAAAACTGTTTATATTTGGAACTACCGATCTTTCTTACCATAAAAAGAAAACATGATTCATAATCCAATATCTAGTAATCTGGAGATTAAAGTAGCAAAATTGGAGATGAAAATGGGAAAAGAAATTAAAAAAAAAAAAGTGAAATTGAAGAGAAACGTACGGTGAAGAGATCGTTGTCTCTAAGGGCATGATCTGCAGATTCAGTTTGGGTTTAACAACAGGCCACTTGGCCATATTTGTTGTAGGTTTCTTGTTATCTGCTATTCTTCTGTCCCCCATTTTTCTCCTCTTTGGCTTTTTGTTACAACTGCCTGTGCCATTCAAATCAAAATTGCGTTTAACCTTTTAAGTTGGAAGATAATTTGTTTTGTTAAAAAATAGAATACTACAAACTCAGAAGCCCATTACACTTTCTTATTGTGGACCTTGGCCCACTTCGTAATCCAATATCTAGTTGGTCAACAAACAAACGTTTTCTTTTTTTTTTCTTTCCTTTTTTATATGAAATTCATCTTTGAAACCATTTTTTTTTTTAAGTCCATACTCTATTTCTTTCCCGTTTGAAGAGAAATGTTTTTGATAACAAAATGGAGGTGCAGTCATGTCAAGTCAACTTCAGTATGTAGGCACAGTGAAACCGACGTAATTGGTGAAGCATGCTTTGGACCCTCACCGTCCCATTGCGTCTCTCTCCCCCCCCCCCCCCAAATGTGAACTGTGAAGTCTTCCCTTCAACCCGGCCCCACACCTCTAAAGGAATCAGTTACTTAACCGTAGCCACAAATTCAAAAGCGTAGCTAAACGTAATGGTCACATTCACATTCTTTCTTTTTCATTTTCTTTTTGGAATGCCCTTTGAGACATTGATTGCACATCCATAGTCGTTTCATACTATGACAAAATGGTAATGATTCGGTTAATTTTTTTAAAATATTATATAATATTATAAAATTATAAAATTTAATTTAATTTTAATTAAATTTTTATATAATTCAATTCAAATCGAATTAAATTTTATTAATTTAATTTGATTTATTAATTTATTAATTTATTAATTTTATATATTATTTTAATATATTTAAGTAGATTTTAATATAAAAATAAAATTTTAATATATATATAATTAAAAAATATATATAATTCAGTTAGATTTATTTTTTTTTTAATTTTTATCTTTCAATCTAAAATCTGACCTAAATCTAATATATACATTTTATATCCAAATTTAATCCAAATTGAATAAAAAAATTAATTCGAATTGAACCAAACACTATAATTTCAAATCAATTTTTAATTTTTTTGATTTTTTTCTCACCCCTACTATGACATAATTTAGAATATATAGTATAATACAAGTCCTGACAAACTAGAATTTAATTTCCTTTTTTAAAAAACTTTAAACTCCTTTTGGAGCAACAAATGTTTCTACCTAATAATTTTGTCAAAAGTTTTTATGATTTAATTTTAATAGCCATTTACCATCTTTTCATGTCCACTGGTGTGATATCCTTGCTTTGCTTGGGTTGATATTTAATAAGTTAATATGTGTTAATTAGTAATTAAGTTAGAAACTATATTTATAATACTTACAAATAAACATTTAAAAAAATAGTTCAAATAATTATAACAATAATTACAAATGAAAACTTTATTTGAATATGCATTAACTACCCATAAAAGTATGGTATGCAATAATTAAAATACAATTATAATAAACATTTTGCAAAGAGTAAAGTGTTTGATATCACTGTTCTTTATGAGAAAAGCAACCAATATTCACACAATTTCTTTGCATTTAAGCTGATATTTCTTAAGATATTTACAACAACTATCAAAAAACAAACCAAGTTGAAAAATGCAACAAAAGCTTACTCCTTATTTTGCAAACCACTTTAACTTTTTAGTATAGAATAAACTTCCAAAGAGATTAACAACTTTCAATTTTAAAGCAAATAATGGTGCATCAAATTTTTTTATCATAACTTGCTTGACATTTTTCTCTAAACATAAACCATTAATAATGATGAGTATGAAGTGAAATATATGTGCAAATTTAGTGTCAAATAAAAAAGATGAAAAATAAATTCATTTACAATATACAATTAATTACATCGAATACATTCTCACACTTTGCATTTATTATTGGTTGAATTTCTCAATTAAACCATTATCACAAAAACTTCACGCATGACTTTTACTTGAAGTGCCTTGATCTATTCAAAGTAATTCTATTTAACCTTGAAAGTCTATTATTTTTTACTCCATTAATACCAACACCACTATCGCTTATATGGTTAGCAATTTAGCATTGTTCAGAACAAATTAAAAATCTCTACTTCCAATAGTATTCGATCATGCCCTTGACTTATTTAGCTTTAAGTCTTTCAAGTCTTCTAATCTAATTCTTCCTTGATTAACACATCATATTCATTATACACAAAAGCTAGTTATGAAAACTCAATGAAAAAAGAGCAAATATATTGACCTATATAAAATCTCTGAGAAAACTTTAATTGCTAAAAAATTTTAACTACATTTTTAAGTAACAACAATATAATAACATTTTCATGGACAAATGAAATGTATAAGAAATAATATGCTGAAAATAAAAAAATTAAAACAAAAACAAATCAAATCATTTATTGATAAATCTATTAAATGAATTCAATATTACACTTCATATTTTACTACAACAATCATTCAAGATGATAATATATGAGTTCAATCTCATTGACAATAAGAAATTTTCAACTAAATATATCACCAATATTTGAAGAACCAAGAAAAAAAAAAAACATTAAGTAAGCTTTTAATATTAATTTTATTAACAAACATCATTTATTGTACAATAAACTTATAGTCATGAATATATGTCAAAGCAATTTGAATTTATAAAGTCCAAAATGAATTCTAAGAAATCTTAGCTAATAGAATCTTCGACTACAATTTATCTATCTAGTTTGCTTGCATTTATCAAGAAAAAGTTAAAAAGACTAAAAGTTCAATCTATTAGTTATAGACTATCAAAAACATCTTTAATGATCCTACAACAATATATAAACAACAACTTTATTTGCCTACTAGTTTGGCTTTAATAATTAAAAATAAGAAAATTTTAAAGAAAAAAATGGGAAGAAATAAGATAAATTTACAAATAGAACTGAATCAGAATATTACAAAACAATAAAAGATATTATCGAAATTACACTTGCAGAAATAAACCCTAAAATAATAATCATGCAAATATTAAGAAAATTGAAAAATCAAATGACAAAATTACAAAATAATAAAAAGAAAAGAAAGAATCCACCAGACTAATACCATAATTTTTTTTTCAAATTTTCCTTCTTTCTTTATTCGTTTCTAACCTTTTTTTTTATTAAAAATATCAAGCCACTACAATTGATTTCCACTCTTTTTTTTTTTATCTTGAAAAAGTTTAGGGGTATAGAAAGTTATTCCACCTCTAACGCCAGGGTAAGCTACAAATCTTTCAGGAGATTTACAAATCTTTCAGGACTTTTTGGACTTACAGATCACCTACCAATAAGGGACATGAGGGTTCAAACTTAGGTACTTTACAACTAGGCCCTAAACTTTAACTAATTGCGCGAACCTTTGTTGCATCGATTTCCACTCTTTACTTTCTTATTCTTTTTCCCTTTTTCTCTCTTTGTCTTTTTATCTATATTATCCATATCTTTTTATCTTTATTTCTTTGGGTCTTTCTCTTTTTCCTCTTTCTAACTTCTTCTTTAATTTCTTTCCCTTATTACCTTTTTCTCTCTCTACTTTCATAATCCCCAAAACTTTTGATTCATTCTCTCTTTTTTATAATTTTTTTTTACCTTCTCAACCCTTTTTATTCTTTGTTTTTTTCGTTTACTTTTTTTAAGTTTTCTTTAACTATAATATATGGATATTCTCTAAAAAATTTTGAATTTGTCACTAAATACAAATAAATTGATATAAGAATAAATTTTAATGTTGTAATGTTTAGATCTTATATAATTTAAGTGGCTTTTTTCTCTTTTTTGCATAAAAAATTTGTTGAATTAATTATAATAAAAGCTCAAAGATTTTATGCACTCCATCCTTATGGTTTTTTTTTTTTAAGTCTCCATCCTTTATGTTTTGCATATCTTCTTTTGACATAGTAATAAAAAAGGATAATTTCTTACCTTTTCAATTATTAAAACCAAATCTCAATTCATAAATATGCTTTTCAGGGAATTTTTAACTACATAAGAGAACTTGCTATTCTTTCTTCAACTTTTTTTACCTAAAAAATAAACAATAAATTCAAAGGAGACAAAAGAAGAAAAAAAATTGTGCTTGTTTAGTGCATCGCTTTTTGTATTTATTTTAGAACTTCAATCATTTCCTTTTAAAGTAAAATCAATAGGTATAATAATGGTTTGGATTGAATTTAGTTTTTTTTTTCAATAATGTATAGTATTATGGATTTTTAATATCTAATTTAAATTTAAATCATTTTTTAAAAAAATTGATCTAATTTGAACCGAATTCAACTAGTTTGGTATGATTTATCGATTTTTATATTCTTTTAATATAATTTTTAATATATTTAAATATATTTACATATAAAATAATTAATTTTATTTTATAAAAGTTTAAAATATATATACAAACTAATAAAA
Source organism: Durio zibethinus (assembly GCF_002303985.1). The sequence continues at coordinate 17,074,026 of NW_019168381.1, read as the reverse complement.
ATATATAATTTAGTTCGGTTCAAATTAGATATTTTTTATTTTTTCATTTTTAGATCTAAGATCTGATTTGAATATAATAAAAACATATAATATCTAAACTTAAACTGAACCAAATAAGAAAAAAATTGATCCGAATCAAACTGAGCACTATGATTTTGAATCAATTTTTTATTTTCTTAATTTTTTTCTCACCCACTTTGCAATTAAAGAAAAGATCAAAAGCAAAAAAAGAAAAACTTCTATACACCTTTAAATCAATTAAGTAATGTATTTTTTTTTTTTTTTTGCTAAGTCAAGAAACTTTTTTATAAAGAATAAAGCATTGTACAAAGCCATGATACAACTAGAATGTGAGTTGCCATCATTAAAACAAATAATAAAAATCCAAAACTAGATAGACACCAAAAAATCCCCATCCCTGTACAAAAGTTAACCTCCTACCACAAGGCAATAAACAATTCTTTTAGATCCATTCCATCTATAGCCCAACCCTTCGCCATCCCATTATCATTAAAATTTAAAAGATAGATTGTGAATAACCTAGAGAAACCCCTAACCAATTGAGCATTACAAACACTAACAACCATGTTTTGGCAAAGTTCATAACATCCATCCTATTTGCAACACTGTACCATTTCCTAACACTAGTCTTCGTAACAAAAGAACTAAACTTATGGATATAATTCACAAATTTCAAAGGCTTAACCTCTAATTTCTTCACCCATTTATCAGTATAATATGAATTCCAAAAGCATAATCTCATTATCTTCTCCCATTTAATAGTGAAGATGGATTCCAAATCCACATTAAAATGTCTTTCCTTGTTTAATCTCAAACGCTAATACAGGCTAATCTCCAATAGAAACAATATGTAATCTTTAACATTATCTTTAGCTAGCCAAACAAAATTTCAAATAAACTCACTTACCTATCTAATCACAATAAAAATAAATACTAAATTCATCTCCCATTCAAAGATGTTTATTAGTTCCAAACCTAAAAACAACACTTACAAAACTTCCACTAATCCAACTTAAATATGTACCTTTCAAATTCTCACACCTGTTAATGACTTCAAAACTCGAAAAAGATAAAACAAAAAAATAGCGACCCAACAAGAATCTTGTACTTTCAAGCTAATAAAATTGAGATCTATAGGTTTTGGGAATAAAAAACTTTCAAAATTCTCAATCCAAAATTCTATTCCTATATTTAGATATGATATCTAAAGCAAAAGTAAGAAAAAATAGCATGGGAACATATCTTTAAAGGATTTGCATAAAACCATCGATCAACCAAAATAGAGCATTTCACCTATTTCAAACACCCTTCTACATGACTTTGACCCAATAAAATTCTTTTTCTACTATTTCAATCTATTCTCTCCACGTGATAGACATTTTTCTTCAAGTTGCTACAGTTTTATCTCATTAACAAGCCACACAGACACCTCCAAACTAGAGAAACAAAGCAGTATAAAGAAGTTTTTATGAATTGAAGTTAACATAACTCTAGTTTTCACCAATTAAAAAACTAATATTTAAGAAGAAGTTCATCAATTCTAAGATTTTCTTCACTGAGAACTTCCCTAATAATCTTACTTCCATATAATTTTATCATTATTTATTGGAAAACCTTTATCATCTTGCTCTCAAATAATTTTATCATTCTTTGTTGAAGACCAACAACATTTTTTCAACCTAAAGACATTGTTCATTTAGCATAGGCAATTCCATCTAAATGATATCATTCTATAAAACCCTATCAATCTCGATGAATGAAGCTATTATTTATAAAATAATCAAGTACTTTTACACACTTGTCAATAGACATAAAAATCTTTGGAAACTTATCTTTAAAAGTTTTATCACCACTTCATCATCTAACCAAAATAATGCATCTCCTTCATTCCCAATCAACCATCAACAATACTCTGCCCCAATGAATTTCTTAACACTTTGTTCTAAAACAAAACCAACTACTTCTCGTTACACCACCGACATCTTCCTTGTGCTTAAACCACCAGCATCTTTATTATACACCCTAAAACTTTGAAGTCTGAACAATAAAAAATAATAGCAAATAAATTATTATTCAATCAACTACTATTAATACCTTTTACATGATCCCTACATCATGGTTATTGCATCATAGACTTTATTTCTATCAGTTTGTCGATCACCATATCATTATCACAGCTTACGTACATCTTCAACCTATTTTTTACTTTTCATGTACTTCTTACTTCTTTCTTGCATAGCAACCTTCCCCTATTTTGAAAGTTTTCATATGATAACAAGGTGTTAGCAATAATGCTATTACTATGTATTTTTTGATAAAACCTTCTTACTTTTCTTTACTTTTTTCCTTCATTTAGTTTTTCTAACTGCAAATTTCTCTATCATATCCCTTTCAATCTCTACTAAGCTTTGTACTCTTTTATCTTTTCTTCTTAATTTAGAAATCGTGCCTAAGATCTTAGCACCTAAAGCGGTAACCTCTTTAAAGCCTTTGATAGTTCTCATCCCTTTATTAAGCCCATCACCTTCAAACTCATTATTATCTTTCTCAAAAAGGACTTTGATTTTCTTCACATAGATCAAGCTTGAATTTATTGGATAAAAACTTTCAAATCTTTAGACGTTAATGGACTCTTCAACTTGCTCCACACCATTCAATCTAGAGTCACTAAACCAATCCTCTTCCCCTACTATTTCTTTATTTTTCATATTGACAGCTGGTAAGGCATCCAAGTTATTTTCAATTAACTTTTGAGCATCAACCCTAATTATTGCTAAATTGAGTTTGCTTGGTAGGTCAACTTCATGTTCCATACCCATACTTGTTTTCTCAAATTCCACATTCCTCATATTGGTTGTATCATTAATGCCATCGTTTTTAACCTTGTCATATGAGAAATCATGTAATTGTTCATTTCAACCCTCCATTATCTTTAGAAAAGTTACAATTAGATTTATTTTGTTAAAGGCTTACTGTTTCTCTTGTTTTCATAAAAATTTTTGTAGCGACAATGAATTAACAACACCAAATCCTCCTCAACTTCTGTTACTCTTACTAGGAAAGGTTTCTTACAATAATATACGACAATAGTTCATTAATCTTATCTAAGTAGTTCATCATTATCAACATTGCTCATTTACTAAAGTCTCGATACCTTAAAGTTTATCATCCATACTTAATAGGTTTCCCCATAAATTTGCAATGTTCTTGAAGTTTCATAATTCTATGCATGTAAAGATAAACCATAGCAAATAACCCGATAACCTTATGCTTCAGTTGAATGTTCTCTAACCATTCTTCTACCACATCAAACCACTTTCTCAATCATGACCAACCTAAGCTTTTCATTATAGCCTATGTTTTTTATCTTTAAACTCAATGAGAAATTGTTGTCCAATTTTTTTAACCAGAGATATCAAACACTCCATTCATCCTAAAATTTTTTATCAATTTGTATGTTTCATAATAACCTTTATTATTCTAACAAATAGTTTTCAAGCTTATGAAGTACTTTATTTCCACCACACGACTATAAATTTTCAGTGCGATAGCCTCATTTTCCTTTGATTTTTTACCATTTTTAATTTTTGTATCACTTTTAATTTTTTTATCAGGGACAATGTTTTTTACCAATAATTAAGGACTAAAGATATGTCTGTTAAGTACCAATTACATTCTCTTCTATTTGCAGCTTATTTTTTCTCTCTATTCTCATTGCTTTCTTGATTGTATTATGTGTTTGTAGACCTTGGTAGTCCCATTAACTTATTTTCTTACCTTTTAGTTCTTTTCCAACATTCTGTTTTATCATTATACTTTGCCATATTTACCCCAATGCAAAAATCAAATAACCAACCTTACACTCTTTTTAGCCCTTTTACTATCGGTATATCAAACAAATCCAAATTTTCTTCCACTCTAGCTTCTCTTTTGGGGTATAAACACATCTACTACTAATTCATGATGTTGAAATATACCCTATAGCCATATCTGATTCACCCTTAATGGAATGTTGTTGACAAACATTGTTGACACCATACTCTATCCCTCGATTTTATTTTTTTAAGTAATGTAATGTTAAAGACTAAAACTAATCAAAGTTGAAAGGTAATTTCTCAAAAAACAAAAAAGTTAAAAGGGAAAAGTTACTAAAAGTTTAAATAATATTAATTAAAAATTTTTTTTATGAAATCACAATTATAAATTACAATCATAAATCAAAGTATTACATCACTTAAAAATCAAAACAAACAACTTAGAATATAATAAGTCAAATTCAACATAAAATTTTAATATCAAAATATACTTGAATAAATAAAGATTTGTGGGAAAAGAAATCTATAAGTATTATAAAAGTTATCCCATGACTGTTTTGTTTTCTAATTTGTTGTACACATCATTAATATCTTAAAAAATTAAAAGGTAAATTTGGCCAAATTAAAGACTAAACGTTCTGGATTTTTTGAGATAGATGATAGAAAAGAAAACAAAACAAAAAGAAAGGAGAAGGGAACAATAGAGAAAAGGAAAGGGAACGATTAAGATGGAAAGAGGGAAAAAGGCTACTGATGGACTAACCTCTCTATCGTTATGCCCCTAGATCTTTCTAAAGTCTCAATTTCCTTCTCCTCTTTTTTTAACTTTTTTTTTTGTTTTTTATTTTCCTATTTTGAAACTTTTTTATTTTTCGATTTTGCCTTCAAATTTTCAATTTTTAAGGTTTTTTTTCATGTTCTTTAATTTGCTTGATCGAAGATTTTTGTTGTTTTTAGTTATTCTACTAATGGTAAAGTTTTTGTTATTGACCTATTCAATTAAAATTGAAATTGCTCTTACTTTTTTCCATTAAAAAATTAAGGTTTTCTTTTGGTAGTGAACGGATATATAATATAAAGAGAGATAGTGAGTTTTGAGGGATTGAGTGATTTGTCGTTGTAAGCAGCCATACCAGTGAAGCAATACAATGTAACAAAGCTAATATTGATGGCAAGTCCTACTGAAATGGATATACAAAGAAATTGTGATTTGAAAAAAGGTATATATTTTAAAATATTAGATTTTGTTTTTAGGGTATTATTGATTTAATTTATTTTTTAAAAATTGTTGATAGTTTTTAGCAAAAGCTGGGCTTTATGAGAGAAAAAAAGAAGTTGCAAAGAGAGAAATTCTCTGTTGAATTCAAGAGATAATTACATGTGTTTTTTTGGCGGAAAATTCATGTTTCTATGAAAATTTCAAACTTATATGTATAATTTTACACTCCATTGATGTTTCAACTATACTATCTAATTTAGCTGGGGAAAAATGAAAGGCAAACTATCTCTAACTGTTTTTACAATTTATGCAATAAAAATTTTAAAATCTAAACCCTCAAATCACCAAAAAAATAAAACATTTAAAGTTCAAATATTATAGCCATTGTTGATTAAATGAATTTCTACTCCTACATGGTTGAAAATCTTTATCCTTTTACTTGCATTTTAATGTTTCCTTCGAACCTACATGCTGTCTAAATACCAATGAGTAGTTATGGCACCGGATAAGCATGATCAAGATGAAAGTATTAACAACCAAAAAAAGTAAACCTTTCGTTCTTATCTTTAAACTCAAATAGATAACCCTATATCAACCAATGAGTTTGAGCTCCCATTCATAAAATAATGCAACATAGGCCTCTATGGCAAAATAAGAGGTAACATGCAAAGGAACTACACAAAGTACTATGCCATGATTACTTGTCCAAGGAGTAAATCCAGCGTAAGTACACAAGGCTCTACTAATAGTGAAAGAAGATTCCAATGACAAGGAATAGATGTAGATTGGTTAAGTAGAATCCTATGCCTAGTTGTGTCTATATATAAAACTTTTAGAAGAATGGTAAATGCTTTCATTGTTGCATTTTAAACATTTTATGAATAGGTATGGGCAGGAGAGGGAATTGACAAATTTTAGATTAAACATTCTGATTTATATGTCAAGGTTTCATAAAGTCGAGCTAGGAATATTAGATTCGCATACAATATTGAATGCTACAAATGCTACTGTCTATATAAAGAACTAGAACAAGAGATCTTCTAAGAAGCAGAAAACAAAAATCAGCTACACTATAAATTAAGGAAAAAAGAGATGAGCTTTTCTTAAATCGCAAGGTCACATTCGTAGTTAAGATAGATATTGTAAAAATAGATGAAAAAATTATGTCTTGGATCTGTGCAAGTAAGATGATAGAGCAATGCCTCATGTAAGAATTCTCATCTATGCAAGTAAGATGATAAACCAATTCTTCAATATGTTAATTTTATTAAACTATACAAAAATGAAATTTCACTTTACATTTGGCTTATTCACTATTTTCTAACTCGTCTTTTTTGAAATTTTATAGTTTGAATCATCAGCAAGAATTTTCTACAATGAAGAGATATAAGAATGGAGAAATTTGGGACTTTGAGCACTAGATGGTGATGGCGATAAACGGACAGGTGATTTTAGGTTTGGACGGTGGAACCACTTCCATTTTTTGCGTTTGTATGCCAATTATGCCTTTCTCCAACGCTTTTGTTGACCCACTTCCACTATTCGCTCGTGTTGTCACCAGTCGCAATAGCATTGGCGATAATTTTTCACTCTCTCTATTGTTTCTTTTGAAGTGTAGGGTTTTAGTTTTTATTTACATAAATAATACATTACCTTGTATGTTGTTGTACACATGTACGCGCTGTAGTAATTTGAACTTGATTATTAAGCATTACTATATTTTGGAAGATTACAGTGATGCGCGGTAGCATAATCTCTAAGTATACTTTGCTTTTAATAAAATGATAGGGATTTTGACATCAACAAAAGTTGGCTTCTATATAATAATTCAAATATCAATCGGATTTATGATTTTTATCTTCATAAATAGACATCTGCTTAGAGATTTTTTTAGATATTTCATATTTTATGTAAAATTCTATTAATTATTGTATTGTCTTATCTATTGATTTACTCTTATTAAAATTTAATATGCATCACATATTTGGAGTGTAAAAATGATTTTATAGAACTATTTATGACATTTTTACTATCAATGAAAATTTTCAAAGTTGATAATTAATAATTTAAAATTTTTTAGAATTTCTTTTAGCTTCACCAACTAGAATATTTGCATTCCATAAATAATGTTTCATATAAAAAGTTTTTTAAAGTTATTTTATTTAAGTTTACTAGAAGCATAAAATTTTAGATAAATAAATTGTAGAGTTGAATTTATATATTATCGTTTGATAGTCAATCAAAAACTTATTATGATCTAAAAATAAAAAAATAATTACAATATTAAAACTTTTTATTTTATTTCATGCTAACATAAAAAATAATAATATAAAAAATTTGTACCATCGGTGAAGCGAGAGCAGCCCACTAGGGTATATATAAAAGGGATTGCTTAATTTTAATCGTAGCAATGCTTGCAATCATGTAGGGTATATATGATTTAAACAAGAAATCGCATCTTTGTAAGTGTGCAAACACAAAGCACTGTTGATGGATTAAAGTCGACAACAACAAGAGTTGGTTATCACAATTAACAATTTTGAACTTCAAATTTTAATATTTATTATTTTTTATATTTTTTAAATTATGATTTTTTATCAAGCAAGCTAAGTGGAATGCTAAGATAACTTTAACAAAATCTTTGAACTTTATTACATTTTTTAAGTGCACTTTTATATTTTTATTGTATTTAAATAAATTTTTAAAATTTACTTTATACTCAAATAAATTTTTAAATTTTAAATTGTATTTAAATTAATTTTTAATTTTTAATTTATATCTAAATAAACTCTTAACATAAATTAATTTCTTGTTTGAAATAAAAATTTATTTGAATATAAATTAAAGAATAAAAACTTATTTAGATATAATATAAAAATAAAAAATTTTTTAAATAAAGTGATAAAATTTAAGAATTTTTTTAATATTTTAACTTAATCAGAGTAGTGGTTCTAGACTGAAGAACCCAAATACATTGAAAATGGCAAAAAAGAAAATAAACCAAATACATACGAAAATAAACCTAAGACCAACCCACCAAAATGGCAAAAAAGACCCCAGCCTCAAACAATCTGCCACATCCAAAAATTGCAAACATATAATACTCCACACCATTATCACAAATTCCCTGCACTTAGGAGCTAAAATCGTTGTCCCGCCCACTTTGTTATCATAAACAAATAATATCCCTAATTAATTATTATACACGTAAAAATATACGTATAAAAGACTAAAAGCAAAAGCAAGAAGAAAAGTTTTCGCTGACTCTCCAAACACGGCGAGACACGTGACAAGTCTGCTACCATTCGTCGATGCAATATCGTGCACTGTCCAGATGCCATTGGTCAGCAACGTAAATCATTGTACGATGATGTTGTCCAGACATCGATTTTTTTTTTTATCGTTTCCTTGCCTGTTGTTTTTCGGAGTATTTTAGTGAGTTCTGTCTACTTCTTGCTTCTTTCCAACTTTCCTTTACTCTTTTCTTAATTTTACCAAAACAAGATAAAGCCCCCTTCATAGTCTTTCAAATCTTTTTTGTATCGTTTATTTCGGGGTTGAACGAATCTGTTTTGATCTGAATCAGATCATTGCCTTTCTTTTTCCACCCTGAAAGAGTAAGAAAGAAAGAAAGAAAGAAAGGAATACAAAAATGTATGAATAAGGTCGTTAAAAAAAAAAAAAACTTTAGGGTTTGTGGTTTGAAAATAAAGAGAGTGATACATCAACAGTCCAAAGCGTTTTTGCTCTGTGAATCTTTTCAGGGTTTCTGAATTTTTTCATTTCACCCTTCTCACAGCTCTGATTCTTCCTTCTTCTTTCCTTTCTTTTTTCTTTGTTTTTTTAATAGAAATTTTTGTCTATTTATTGAACTTACTTCCTTAATTTGAGAATTTTATTCAGGTTTTTCTTTATTCCTGCTACTCTTGTTTTAAAACTTAATAAATATTTTCTTGTTGCTGTTGATGGGATACTGGGTTGTCAACAGCCTCACCAAATTTTGACTATTTTCTTCATTTATATTTCTGGGTTGAAACTTATCATTTCTAGTGACTAGTTATACATATTTTGCCATCACATCGGTGCTTAACTAGAAGAATTTTTGAAGAATTTTTCTTCTTAAATTGGTGGGTATTCTTTCTCGCTGTTTTAGGCTTTAGGTTTTCCGAAGATCTTCACTGCATTTCTAAACGTACGAGTTTTGATGGTGAAAACAGGAGATGGTGAGAGGGAAAATTCAGATGAAGCGAATTGAAAATGCAACTAGCCGGCAAGTGACCTTCTCCAAGCGTCGAAGCGGGCTGTTGAAGAAGGCTCGCGAGCTTTCTGTTCTCTGCGATGCTGAAGTTTCTGTCATTATTTTCTCACAGAAAGGAAGAGTATATGAGTACTCAAGTTCCGAGTATGTTCCTTCACTAATTTTTCCCTTTTCATAACGTCGATTTTCGAGATAATTTGCTGAAGATGGTATATATGAATGCGTGTTGTAGCAACATAGTATGGGTAGTTGCAATAGTTTAGGCCTAGTGTATGATGATGTTGGGCTATAATTGCTTTCATGTATAAGAGGAGTTTCATTCTTCTCCTTCTCTCTTGGTCTCAAGCATATCTTTCCCCCCAATTCAATTTTGTATTTTTTGTAGTGTCAAAGATTCTATGAACAGTCTTCACAGATTTGCACATTTACGGTGGATTTTTTTGTCTTTGACTACCTTATTTGGCAATCTTACTCTTGGTGTTTGTTCTTTAAAAAAAAAATTTGAAGGAACAAGATAAAAAAGAGTACCATATGAGTTCTATGATCAAGTCCTTGGAATCGTTATTGGGTTCATGTGTTTCTGTTTTTCTGTTTATAATGTTATTGCATTCCCTTTTCTCCCTTTAAGAAATATTTTCTTTTCAAGTTGTTGAGGACTTGAAGTCATCCCTTGAATTTCCATTGACTACCTTTATTTGAATCCTTGTCTAAGAATGTCAGTGCATCTTCTAATAATTATCTTTTAGGGTTTTACTAAAAATTTTTTGAATAATGAATTCAGCCTGGGAAACAGCCACTGATACTTCTGGTTCAATGGCTAGATTTTCCAATAAAACCATCTTATTGCATATAATTAGTAAAATGGAAAATACTTTATTGTTTCAAAGTTAAAAAAAATCTTATTAATGCAAGAAAATGCAATGCTATATCCAAGCCATAAAGTTTGAGTTTCTATGAACCCCCAATTTAGTTAAGGAGTCAGCAAAATGTAAAATGGAAAGTACTTTGGAGGGTTAATGTTATGGATGCCCCTCTATTATAATAAAATATTTAATATGGTACTTAAGTTTTAAAAATTTCTAATGTGATAAATGAATTATGAATCTGTTAACTAATGTGATACTTCAATATTTATTTGTTCTTCACATATCATCATTTGAAATTAGTCACTTTAAGGGTGAGTATCTTATTAGTTAATAGAGTCATAATTCAGATATTACGTTAAATCAATATTTTTTAAGTTCAAGTAACACATTAAACATTTTAACTACTATAGTTTAGGGGGGACTCCTGACATTAACCTACATGGGAATATATCTTAATTTTTTACGAGTTTATATTTGATGGACTGATAGTGTATAAAGTCTATATGCTATTAGTGAATCAGATGATGTCACTTTATTAATGAGCAAATATCAATTCTTAAAATAAATATAAAAAAAATTAATATTTTGTTAAAACACTTACCCATTAATGAGATGACATCATTTGATTCATCTCATTAATGAAATAGTTTTATCTAATTTATTGACAAGCTTGAAGAGCTAACTTCTTTAGCTATTTAACTCTTTAATCTAATACAGTTAAAGGTTGAGATGAATTGTTGGTTCAAGAAAGGATCAAATAACCTGTTTAGTATTAGTTCTCGTGATAGGTTTAAATCTGAAGTACATGAATTAACTTGATGAGGGATTAACAGTATCACTTATGTGTTCCTGGGATTTGTTAAATTAATTAATCAATGCTTTTCCACTTTTCAAGGGTGCATCAAAACATCCATACATTGTTTGTTCTAAGAGACCAAATTTGCATGATTGAGAACACAAAATTATCAAATACATTGCATGAAAGGGAAAGGGAGCATGATCTATGCTGATGTATTTCTGTTTTCTGCTTGTGCTTTTAGGCCATTGTCACAAGTTTTCGTCTGCAGTCCAACATGTTTAGTGGAAGGGCTATATCAATTATTTTCCATTTAGTGCATGCATGATGTTAGTTTCTATGGTGTTTACCTTCACCATTATGTTCTTTGCTTTCTTTTGCTCTAAATTAGTTTTATGGAGTTTCCGATAATCAATTTTTGTTGGAAGGTAATTGATCAGAACATAAAATTACGAAATACTATTCATGAAAGAAAAAAATATGATTTATGCCAATCTATTTCTGTTGTATATTTGTGCTATAGGCCATGGTTTTTAATTTCTGCTGAAGGTCTAACATGCTTCCGAGGAAGGGCTACTTGAATTTTCAGCCATTCAGTGATTTATGCTAGCCTCTCTGATGTTTACCTAGCTGCACTATTATGTTCTTTGCTTTGTTTTTCTCTAAATTAATATTTGAGAGTCTTCTATAATAAATGTTTGTTGAAAGGGAAATATAGTTTGGTTAATTGATTAATGTAATGGTGACCTCTCTAATATTGTGAATCATCACAAATGCAAAGGAAAAGAAAAGTGAAAAATACTAGAAATTTATAGAGGCCTATAGTTACTGAATCTTCATATGTTCCTTCCACTTTGAATATAATAAGGATAGCAGAAAGCCTAGCAAATTTTTCTTGCGCTGCATAGATGAATATTTATGTTTCTCATGCACAACCTAAATTATGATATTCTCAATGCTTAATGTATGAATTTAGAAAAAAAAAATAGTATATCCAACGCATATGATGTTTCCACAGTAGCCACCGATCAATTTGGGACCTCCTTCCATTTGTAAGCGTTGTGCATCTTGACACAAGCATAATTTTAGTAAAAAAAGTCTCTTATGGTAAACTATTGTTTGGAAGTATTCACAATCCCAAATCCTCTTTTAGTCGTTTATAGAGGCTTCTTGGTACCGAATCTGATAAAATTCCTTTCACTTGCAGGAATATATATAATATGTAGTAGAGCAGAAAGACATGAACTTTTTCACCTATATGAATAGATGAATTCCTATGATTCTCATGCTCAATGTCAACTTTCATTTTCTCAATGCTTTACATAGGAAATAAGAAAAGCTATTACTCCTGCTCGAGATATATGTATGATGATTCCGCTTATTTTATTGAGAAAGCTCTAGATTAAATTTCACACTACATATGTGGAATTTGAGTCCTATCAATAACTAGAATACAGTTAAGAACAAAAAGCCTTTCATTTTGAGATCCTAGGTGCGAAGGTAAAAGCCTTGGATTAATAGTATTAAGACACTGTTAAAGCCATGAGAGCATGCGCCATGAAAAAATGTTGCAGTTAAACAGAATCCTGCAATGATGGGACCCTAACTACATGATGACCATTGATCCATTACTATATATGAAACCTGGAAAGCGGATGATACGTGTTTCGTTTATATTAACATGAAAGAACAACTGAGTTATGCTAGGAGTGGCCTTTTCATTGTTCTTATTCCTTAAGAATAGATAACAAGGACTGATTTTCATTTTGTGTTATGGATGCATCAGCATGCAAAAGGCAATAGAACGATACAGCAAGTATATCAAAGAAGTGCAAAATGACAAGCCTGAAATGGAACGATACACTCAGGTTAGACCTTAATCTTTGATTGTTTAGATGTTCGTTTTGCTAAGAGTTAATATTATGAATAACTCTTAAATTATAATAAAATATTTAATGTGACACTTGAATTTTAAAATTATCTAATTAATACCTAAACTATGAATTAATTAATTAATATAGTATTCACCCCTAACGTGATTAGCTATAAACAATGATACGTGATAAATAAACCTTCAAATATCATATTAATTAATAAATTCATAAATTAAATATCATATTAGAGAATTTTAAAATTCAAGTATTGTATTAAATATTTAACTATAATCCAAGATCATTCATAATATTATTTCTTTAACTAATCCATATATTAGTGATTTAAACTATTTTAAAACTATTTGTTTTATGCCATGTAACTATTCAAATAAAAGTAAATAAAATATGATATAAATTATACAAGTTCTTAATGATTTTTTTAATTAATAATCGAATTAAATTTTTTAGTAAAACAATTTTATTTTTAATCTTATGTTTAGAATGATAATTTTATTTTACTATTACACTACTATTAGTCAAAGGAGTTGAGAATATCAACATTAATATATTTTGTTATTACAAGAATATTAATATATGTTAAATTATACAATAAAATATAAATATCTAAAAGAATATGAAAATGTATCAATTCCATTTACAAATAAGGATACCAATTATCTAGTTCTATGAATAATCATTTTAGATATATTTAAATTTCTTAAATGTAATTTTATTTTTTACTAGAATTATCATTATTATAAACAAAATGTGGTTATGGTGATATTAACATAATATGTAGAAAAAAATATTTTTAAAAATTAAAACAAAATTTATCTATTAATGCTAACAATCATATGATTTATTAATAGATTACTAGATTTTTAATTTTAGTGACCGTAACTCAAATTTTGACAAATTCAAATTATATTAAAAAAAAAAATCCTGAAGCAACACATTGGGTAAAATTCTGGCATATTGTGATTTTAGACTAGATATACAAACGATTAAGTTGCAACAAAAGTTGATCAAAGCAATCAATTTAGAAATTAGATTATCAACCCAAGCATCAACTAATAAAAACAAAAAACCTAAAAACAAGAAGAGAAAAAGAACATAAAAATATGTGGTTCAAAAATATTTCTTACTTTCATGAATACAAAGATTTTTTTTTTTTTGTGGTGCCCGTGAATATAAGAAATTTTCTCAAGTCATATATATCTTATCTTATGTTTAATGTGTGCCAGAATTAATATCTAATAATTTATTTATTGATCAAAATTACTTTTTTTCAAAGTTTATATAATTTAAATTATTGACGTAATTTTTAAGAGTATCATAGGACATGTAAATTTAATCTCATTAATTAAAAATAACTCTCTTCATTTTATATTAAGAGAGTATTAATCCTTCTTATACAGCAAACATGACCTAAGATTTTAGATAATTTTAAATGGTTATTATATATTCGATGCTACTTTTACAATGTGTTCAAACAGATATAATTATTATTTAGCTTCAGTGCTATGATAATATGTTTTGGGAACTGAATGTTCGTTTATCATAATTTGTACTGCTCTGTGAACTTCATTGAGTTCTTCAAAGACACGTATACATTCTGGTTTGATTATGTGATTTTTGACATTTAGCAACTGAGGCTTGAAGCAGCGAATATGGTCAGGAAGATTGAGCTTCTTGAAGTTTCTCAAAGGTTAATGATTTAGTTTGATACTTCTTCCAGACAAGTATTTAACGTAAGCACATTCTTCATGAGGTCTGTTTGAACTGAAAAATTTTGTTACCTCAGGAAGCTGTTGGGTCAAGGTCTTGGTTTGTGTTCTGTCGACGAACTTCATGAGGTTGAAAGCCAGCTGGAACGAAGCTTAAGAAACATCAGGGCAAGAAAGGTTTGTAACCAGCAAATTTGAACTGTCCTTTTTCATGTCAATGTTTCTACAACAAAATGTAGGAATGTAAAGCTCTGTGCTTTTGTTATTTACCTTTTGTTCATATACATATAGTTTTTTGTTTTCTATTCAAGAAAAGCAAATAGCTAAAGTATTAATCATACAAATCCTAAGTGAACGTAAGCTATAATGAATTTGTTATGTCGTATATGTATGTTACAGGGCCATTTGCTTAAGGAGCAGATAGAGCAACTAAAAGCAAAGGTATGATGGGTAAACAAGTATGCAATAGTTTAAATGTCCATTAGGCATTCAGTGTTATTTAATAAAGTTTTTATGTTCATCTCAATTCAGGAGAGATTTCTGCAAGAAGAGAATGCAAAGTTATCTGAAAAGGTGATCCCTTCATTCCAAAATTCCATACACATATTTACTACCTCGCATGAGTCATGACCTTCATGTTCTTAAGAGTTGCTTGAGCTTCTAATCCAAAACTAGGATTTATTCTGAATGATAAAAGAGTGATGGGAGCTGGCCATTGCTAGCTATGTTTCAAGTTTTCCTGGATACCATGGTAGTTGATATTAATTGTTCCCTGTGAACTTTTAGAGTGGTGGGGGGCAATGGCAGCTATTAACTCAACAGAAAGAAGCAGTAACTTGTAGCGGTCAAAGAAGCCAGAGCTCAGAGGTGGAGACAGGACTGTTCATTGGACTACCAGAAAACCGAGGCGTCTAGCTGGCTGGTCTTTGGCCCATCCCATATAATTGCCCTGCCGAAATGGCTTTCATTTTCGTACTAGGAATAATGCTTTGTAATTGTTGCCGGCCGTCCCAATTAGTCTGCATTATTAATTCTAGTTTTACTTATACAAGTAGTTATTTTTTATTCTGTTGTAACTTGAAGTGTGCGTTTATTTATGTATGCGTGTGTTTGTATATATATAGTGTTAAAGATCATGACGTACTAGTTTTTATGGAACATTGCACTGGCCTTGGATTGGGGTAAGTGAGTTTGGACTGGGTAAGGAAAGGGGAAGGAAACTAAAAGAAGGGGAAAGGGAAATCCTCCTTGTCCTTTGTTTGGATAACACCTAAATTAAAATAAATAAATAAACAAAAAAACAAAACGGGAAGGGTGTTTAGCCCCTTCGTTTCCCTACAAATGGTCATTTTTTAAATTATTTTAAATTAGAAAAAAGAAAACGATAAGACTTTACAATTATGAATTGACTATTATATCTTTTTTATTTTTTTTAGTTTTGATTTTTTGAATTACAATTAAAATTTAAATTCAAGGTTTTCTAACTTGAAACTGATTCTTTAAATTTCAAACAAAACCTTTGCAATATCTAAATTTCAGTAATTGCTTTAGCTTTAAAATCCGCTCATAGCTCTTCATTAACGTGGGTCAGCAACTTGGATTTCTAATAATTTATAGCCTTGATGGTTTTTAAATTTTTCTTTCCCTTTTATTATTAATTCAAAAATTATGAAGAAAAAAAGAGAACAAGAAACATGCAACATAAGAGAAATAAGGCCAACAATGGAGCTTCATAAAATTGAGAGAAAAAAATATAATACTAGACAGATTAAGAGATATTCTTATTCTTGAAATTTCTCTTTAGCTAATTCATGCCAAAAAAAAATTATGCACAAACAATTCAAGAAAACTAAATAATCCAAAAAAATGCAAATCACTAATTGAAATTCTTTTTCTTCTCTTTCAATTTTAAATATAATGAAAATAATTCATTTAAAAAATCAAATACGTAATAGGTGAAATATTTTATTTAAAAAGATATAAATAAAAAAAATTAAATTATAATGTATTTTGTCCTTTCCTTTAATCAAACATTGGTTTTCTGTAATCCTTTCTTTTTCTTTAAAAACTCCTCCATTCCTTTCCGATCCTGTACTATTTCAATTCAAATATGCTGTTAGAGTCCCTAACATGTCAAACTCCCTTGCATGATCTCCTGAGAAGGTGAAATGAAAGATAAGTCGAAATTTTAGTTGTTTTATGTATATTAAAAATATACCGGCATGTTGTCCCAGATTAAATTTTTTCTTTTATCATCTGTATTTAGTTATCTAATTAAAAAATTAGAAAAAAAAAAAAAAAAACGTAAACGGAAATAACATGTGAATACCTTAATTGACTTCCTCTGCTCATAAAATTTATGTAATTTAAATTTTTAAAATTAAAAACTAAAACACCAAAAAAATGAAAAGAAAAAATGAAAAAACTAAAAAAAAAAATTATACAGGGTGTTACATTGACACTCTGATATTAAAACATGAATTTTTTAAATTAAAGTTAAAAATAATTTTATAAATATAGTATATATATGTAAAAATTTGATTAATTGTAAAATATATAAATTAATATAGACCTCAAAATTGGTCGGAACAAAACACCATAAATATATTTCAGACTCAATATTATCATTTTTTTTTTAAAAAAATACTTAACCTGTCTCGACTCAACTCAAATTTAAAATATATATATATATATATATATATCCTTATTGGATCTAGATGAATCAAAACCAATCATATATTTTAATTATTTTGGCATATATATCAATTGACACTTTTCATTGCAAAATTTATATAATTAATAAAAAAATTAAAATGAAAAGAAAGGCAAATGGATGCTACATGGACACCTTTTATTGATTTTTTTTTTTACAAAAGAATTTTAATAAAAAAAAAGGGAAAGAACAAAAAAAGCTAAAAATGGAAAACATAAAATGAAAAAAAAAGAAAAAAAAAGTTTATTAGGGTACCATGTGAACATCCCATTTGAGTGGGAATTCATTGGATACAAATTATTTTGATATTCCTATCCATTGGTTTTTTTTTTTGTTTGGGCAAAATTTCTCAAATTAAAAAACTAAAAAAGCCAAAAGGAAAAAAAGTAAATTGGGATACCACATGGAGATGTATACTTTTTTCACAAACTTTATGTAAATAAAAAATACAAAACAAAAAAAGTTGAAAAAAAAAAAGGAAAAGAAACTAAAAAAGCATAGTAGCACGTTGAGCATTTGAATGAAGGTCAAACAAAAGTAAAAATAAATAAATTTTATATAATGAACGGACGGATGGATTACATCTTAATTATATATAATATAATATTTCTCTTAAATTAAGATATTAAATAATAATTTTATTAATATAATATATATAGATAAATATAAATTTTAAAAATATATATAATATAGTTTAATATATAGTTAAGGCAAAACTAAAAAATTTATAAACCTATTTCCAACTCGTCCTTGATTTTTGAGAAAAAGTCTTGATTCAATCTCAACTAAAAAATGCACCTATTAGATTTGAACAAATCAAAATCCATCGGATATGAGTTATTTTATTGAGTATACTTCAATTAATATTTTTGTAAAAAATAAACTTTAATAATTTCTTTTGCTGTAAATTATTTGATTAAAACAAATAGCGAAGAAAAAAATGAAATAGAATGCTACTTTTACACTTTCGTAGACTCTTTTTCAAAATAATATCTAATAAAAAAATGGAAGGAAGTAAAATATTTAGGAAAAGTAAAAAGAAAAGATGAAAAAGCCAAAAAAAAAAAAAGTCAAGTTGCAATGCAACATAAGCAATAATGAGTTTTCTTTGCAAAACTTATATAATGGATTTATATCTTTTATTTTTATTTTTATTTACTTTTTCTTTTTTTTTATATTAGTAATTTTGTTGAGATGATTTTTTTTTTTTTTTTGTGTAAGGTTTGCTTTAGAAGTTATTCAAGTTTATTCATGAAACAATTTGTTTAACATGTGGCATACCTTTCATATTAAGTAAGTCTAAAAAAAAAAAAGATATAAAAATTAAGTTTTTTGACAAAGGAAAGAAATTGGTATCAACTAGGTCAAAAGAATAAAAAAAATTTATTAAATAGAAATAGAAAAACTTATTTCTATTATTTTTATTAAATAAGTAAAAAAATAGAAACATGCAACACCAATCGAAAAACTTAAGAAGGACAAAGATAAAATGAGTTCCAAAAAATACAATAGAAAAGTATGTCTCACATTTTAAAAAAATATAAATTATAAAAAAAAAACACAAAAATGATCTATAAGAAAATTATGGGTTTCATTAAAATAAAACATAAAATATATAAAAATAGTAAAAAAATTTTAAAATATCATGAAAAGCTTCAAAAATTTTTCAAATAATTGGCCTTACAGAAAAATAAAAAACAAAAAATGAATCTATAAAAAATCATAATCCCCATTAAAAAACATAAAATATAAAAAAAAACTCAAAAAATAAACCCTATTAAAAAAATAATGGGTCCTTACCAAAAATATATTTTAAAATAATAAATATATAAAAAGTAAAATAATAAAAAATCTTATCAAGGAAAAAAAATAGGTCCCATCATTCAAAAATAGTAGGCCTCACAAAAATAAATTTATGATATCATATATTTAAAAATTTTAAAAAGTAAAATATTAAATATTAAAAAAATAAAAAAAGTAAAAAAAAAACAAATAATAATTAAATTGGAGAAAAAAAGGGTCTCACAAAAAAGTAATGGGTGCTACTTGAAAGTAATAAAATTAATTCAATAATATTATATATGTCATAATGGGTGTTACTTAAAAGTAATAAAATTAATTTAACAATATTATTTATGTTATAACGTATAAATTCATAGATTTATTGCTAAACACAATTTAAGGAGTCACTATCAAATTTTTTTATTTAGTTATAATTGATCACCTACATGAATCTATTTCTTTGAGAAAGTCCTAAGTTTAATGAAAGATTTCCCTAAAGAATAGTTTCTAGTCTACGTTTCAAAATAAGATTTAAGAGTTCGATTACGTATAAAGAAAATTATAATACCTCTTACACCCCTATCTAAAAAGTGATACCACTTAATTTTATATTATCCTAAAAATCTTGGTCCAATGGTCTTCTATTAAATTTAAATATTAAATATTAAAAATAATTTTTAAAAATTCTCCATCAATCTATCTAAATTTTTAAAAATATTTTCACATCTCAAAGATATTCAAGAATCT
This sequence comes from Durio zibethinus, assembly GCF_002303985.1. Next base: position 17,054,208 of record NW_019168381.1, on the reverse strand, counting down.
CATTTGCTTTTTTTTTTTTAAGAGATTCCATCGTCGAACAAGGACTTAGTCATTTATTAAATTTTGTTTTTATTGAAAATGTATCTAAAATTTTCACCATTTCGATCAATTTTAGAAAAAATTTTTTCATCTAAAAATTTATTAGATAATCATCCACTTATTAGTACTAATAATTTCATTCTCAGATTTACTTTGGGTAAATTTTTCATATCTAAATTTCTATTATATTGAGATATATTTAAAATTTTCACCATTCTAAAAACATTTAGAAATATTCTATGACTCAAAGATTTCTAAAAAAATCAACCATTCTTGATTTCTTAGAATTTAATCATCGAATTTTTTTTTTCATATCTAAAACTTCTTATGTTTATCTTTATTGTTTACCATATTTAAAAAATCATTAAAATTTCATCTAATTTTACCATCATTTTAGAAAAATTTAGAAATAAGTTTCTCATCTAAAGTTTCTCATACAAAATTTTTTTTTATAGGATCAACCATTCTTGATCTCTTAAAATTCCAACACCAAATTTATTTTATTACTTTTATTTTTTAGGATTTATCTTTGTTATTTCTAAAATTTTCTAAATTTTTATTTAATTTTATTATTGTTTGAAAACAAATATCAAAATTATTATTGAAAGTTTTATTTGAATTCTCTACCATTCTAGAGAATTTAAATAGAAACTTTTCATTTAAAAATTTTCATAGATTCAGCCATTCTTGATTTGTAGAGATTCCTTATTTGGTTAATTTTCATTTATTTTTAAAGATTACATTCTTGTTATATGTACTCTTGATGTTTTATAAATCATTTTTTATATTTGAAATTTTTATCTAAATTTTTCATCTTTCTAAAAATATTTAAGATAAAACCACTCAATTAGAAATATCTAAGAAAATCACCCATTTGTGATTTCTAGAAATTCATCATTAAGATTGTCTTCTTGAATCAGGCCTAGAATTGCTTCTTGAATGGGCCTAAACTTGCAATGCTTCAATTCAAAACTCCTCTTTTCCTTTCTTCTTCATTGCACACCGTTTTATGTGAAACCAAAACATTTTTCTTTCATTTTGCCCTACTCTTTTCTCTCTCTGTAACAATTGGTTTTCAAGCCTCTCTCTAAACCCCAGATGAACACCAACCACCAACTTTAAACAACCTAGAAGCGATTACTTGTCCCTGTCGTCTGTGCTTAGGCCATCATATGTTGACACCAATAGACCTGTGAAATACCCTTTCTGACTTCCTCGTCATTCCTCTTTTTTGGTGTTTGTCTCTTTCTTTCAATCTCCAACCCATGATAAAACCTCAAGAGTCAAGATTTGGAAACCGAGCAACCGTCGCTGCTGTCGCTACTCTTGTCGTCAGTGCTCCCTCTACCACTGCAAATTGCCAATTGCTCTACCTTTTGATCACTAACTTAGAGAGTGGGCCATTTCATACTCGCCTTAGTCTCCTTTCCACTTTACTTGGTAATAAAAAATGATTAAACTGAAAACCTTTTCTAGCTTGTGTTCTCTTTCTTCTTTTTTTGGTTATTGTCTGATTTTGGTGGGTTGTGTATGGATGAAATTATTGGGTATGAGTCTAGGAATGTGTAATTGTGGCTTTGATAATTGTGGGTTGTTAGGGAATTTTAGCTACTGATTATTGGTGGTGCAGTGTTGTTGGGTTGCTGTTGATTTAGTTGAGTTTTTTTTTTTTTTTTTTTTGTGAATCGTCTTCTAAGTTTGGTGTGCTGGGTTTGGTAATATTATTGATAGTTGGATTTCTATGGCTAGGTGGAATTTGTTAACAAGGGTGTAAGGTTCTCGGCTTGTTGTTTGGTAAGATAAATTTGGGGCTTTGGACTTTAATGGCGAGTGATAATCGCAAAGTAGTGGCTGCTAATCGATGGTGATGAGTCTAATTTGGGTAACTGGTGACTTAGGCTAATAAGTGACTTTGGTTAGGCAGTGCTAGCAATAATAAATTCTTATTATTGTGGAGATGGCAATGGTGGAATTGTGGTTGTTGAGGTTTGGAAATGGCTTAAGCTGAATTTGGTTATCAAAAGGCTGTTGGTACTATAAGGAATTTGTGTTTGATTGGCTAGATTTGGCTACTAGTTATTAGGTTTCACCCCATTCCTCTTTGTTTGCTGGTTGACTAAGTTTATATAGTGACTTGTTTCTATTGTGATAGAGTTCAAGTTTAGAACAAATTCCTAGTTAAAAAGACTTGCTTCCATTATCTTATCTTTTTAATCTTTATCATTTAGTCATTGAAATTTTATCTTCAATATAAGTTTGACTAAATTTAGTTTTAAATTTAGTTTTTTTAAAAATCACATTGTTCATCTTGTTCAATTTATCCGTAGATTAAAAAAGGTAAAATAATAAAGAGCAGAAATTATGAACGGAAAAGCATGTCAAACATTGGAGTTGGGTTTTAAATCCAACAAGTCTAAAACCTTATTAACCCAAAAGTGAACAGGTTAACCCAACACCCCAATAATAAATTCAAATTTAAAATGGTCAAATCATTTAAATTAAAATAAAAAAATTTGAAATTAATTACTATAATTTGAAATTATTTTAAACGACCTCAAACAAAATGTAGTGTCTTCAGTTGTCCATTTTTGCATACTTTCTGTGAAATAAGAATTGTATAAAGATATAGATATCCATTATGTTCAGACTTAACTTATTTCAAAGATATTTTTTTGTTTTTTTGTTTTTTTTTTTTATGACAAGCTCTTCAAAAATAGAGGCATACAACTTTAAAAGTAAGGACTCTTTCACCACAAAGGCACATAAATTTAAAATTTAAGGATGACACCTGAAGATTTTGATGATAAGGTTTGAAGGTCTTATTGATTGTGTCTGAAGAACTACGAGATTATTCCCGAAGGTTTTACAAATCGAATTTTGAAAAAGCTCTTTCCATGTAAAGGTTCTACAACTTTAAAATTTAGAAAGATCTTCGAAAGTTTTAAAAAGATCATGCCTAGACAACTTGGTGATTATGCCTAGAGATTTTATAAATCGAAATTTGAAAAAACTCTTTTCAACGAGGGCTTCACAATTTTAAAATTTAAAAAGATACTCGAAGGTTTTAAAAGATCATACTCGAAAGTTTTATAAATCATGCTCAGAAGTCTTATATATCATTCCTGAAAGACTTTGAGAAAAGCATTCGAAAGCTTATAGGATGCACCCAAAGGTTTAAGAACTATTACCCGGAGGTTTTTAAAACTGATACTCAAAAGTTTTAATAAGTATACCCTAAGGTAAAATTCTGTTTGATTTCCATATTAAAGTTTTCTTTTTCTTCAAAATTTTAAGTCTAATTTTTTTCTCTTAAAAAATATGCAATGAATGCAACATATGGAATGAATGTGATGCATGAAATGCATGCAATGAATGCAATGCATGAAATGCGTGCAATGTATGCAATGCATGAAATTTATACCATATGTTCTTAATTGTCGTAATATGATTTTAAAAACCTTTTTTTTCTTCTTTTTTTTACAACATACCCTCTGGATTGGTTGACAGGTTCTTTCACAAAATGAAGCAAACATTCTCAAAATTTTCTTCCTTCAAACATCATATTTCTCACTAGCGGTCCCTTATTTTTAGCATTCACCTTGCCTTAAAAAGCTCACTTGTATTAAAATTTTTTTTGAACATTTCTTAAAATTTTCAAAATAGCAATGGAAGTTACCTCGTACTTTTAAAAATAAATCAACTTTTCACATTTATGCTAGATAGTAATTACTAGTTTTAAGAGATTGGATCACATGTGAAAAATTTAGTTTTAAGGACGCAATAATTTGGCACATCATGATCTTAGTTATCAAATAAGATTTAGTCACTAAATGAGAAAATGATGTCTCATCATATGGGCTCACAAATGAAAATTGTCTTTCAAAGTACAATATATTTTGGCATTATTTTAAGTTCTAAATATAAGGTATTTTAATAGATGCCAACACTGGTCATGAAAGCTGAAAGTTTTGAGAAATAAAGAAAAGGCTCAGATTTAAAAACAATTCATCAAAATGAGGGTTGATCAATAGTCTCAAATGTTTTGAGGTTAATCCAAAAATGTCTTTACCTAATGCTTGTTGTATCAACTAGTTTCACGAGTTGCTTTTAAATTTTCACTCTTACTCTATACTGCTCTTTTGAGTTTTCACCTTGGAGCTTTAATTTTTTTTTCTCTTTATTTTTTTTTATTTCGTCGTGCATCTAAGTACTCAAAATTCATCTAAAATCAAATCAGAATGATTTCCTAAAGAACAAGTTATTCAACTAAGATATTCGTACATGATCCAAATGGACTTTGTGAAGAACATAATGAAAGCCAGAGTTTAAGGTTTTGAAAGAAATGATAAAAAGGCCCTAAATGCCTGTTTAAGGGTAATTGGACTAAAGATCATTCTTTTTTAAAGGGATATTTTCCTTTACTCCAAACATGGCTTTTAATCTTTTTTTTTCTTTTTCTCTTTTCTTGTTTTTTGTTTTTTTTTTCTTGCATGAGTTCAAAATTTTTAGAATTCAGCTTATATCAAACTTACCCTTTTAATATAAGACATTATTTTCTGGCCCTTCAACATAAGATCGAATGCCTTTTTGATGAGATTTTTCTTTTTTTGAACTTACCTCCAAATTTAAAAAATGATCATTGGTTAGGGTTCATTCAGAAAGAAAAAAAAATACTCTTAAAAATGGTAACAAATAGATATTTTTTTCTTTTATGAAAAGAATTTAAAAGATGATCATTTTTCATTTCAAGTATGGATACTTTAGTTAAAAAATAGTTCTCAAGAGATGACATTCTTTTCTCATTAATTTTAGATTCATTTAAATATCTCACTTGCATCATGTCACAATCATCTCTTTTTTTGTTTTTTGTTTTTATTTTTGTTTTTGTTTTTTGCTTTATTTTTTGGCAACTCTAATGCATTTTCTGAACTTTGTAGTCAAATGAAGCCTAACAATCTTCTTTTCATAATCCATTCGAATGTTTATCAATTAACATAGTCAAAAGGAAGATAACTTAGTGAAGGACTGAAAAGGATAAGAATGTTGCACAAATTAAAATATCGAACAACTTGAGAAAATATGAGAGTTTAGGATTTACAAAGGAATTTGGGTGATGAAGTGTTTGAAATAGCCTTGACATTTATTAAATCCAAAAAAGAAAAGCAACTTAAGAGATTTACAAATTAATTAACCATTTCATTGCTCATAACTTAAACGAAGATCAATAACTTTTAAGGCTCATCATGGTTAAGGAGGGTGAAGTTCTAAAACTTTTGTCATTAGGGATTCTTAAGATTTTTTTTTTAATTTTTCAATTAAAAAGAATAAAATGTTCAAGAAAATGGCTCAAGATGCTCATTCTTAACAATGATCACCAAATTTCTTGCGATTTGTCATATATATGCAGGAAATTAGCCATAAAGAAACTTAAACAATCAACATTGAAAAAACCAAAACTTATTACAAACTTTTAAAATTTTCACACAATGAATCCAAAAAATAACCTGTTAAAGAATATTTTCATTGCTAAAAAAGTTTTTAGGTTAAGGTGCCATTATTAATGAGACCTTCAATTTTCTCTTTCAACTATCTGCATCTCTCAGTTGAGTATCGGATTGCCCTCATATGATAAGGTACTAAAGCTATTATCATAATTAAAGTACTAATGCTTTTACCATAATTATGCATAAAGATGACATACACATGGTATTTCAATTATGTATGTATGAATAAGCGAATAAATGTACTAAAGAGTATTTGCCGTATAACAATTATTAATAAAATAAATCTCATATTGAAAAATTTTGTCATATATCCATAAAAAGCCAAAAAACAAAATTCCAATGTTTGTTCCCATATAAATCTATCTCCTAATAAACTTCATAATTTGTTGATAATGGTCAGGTGCTTCATCCAAGAAATTAACAAATTATTGTCCATAACCTCTAATTGGTTGCACCTTTATCTTCAATTTTATAACTCTTTCTTTCATTTCAGAAGCCTTATTAGCAGTCATGCAAATCTGATTAAATAAATGCTTCAAATGCTCCTATTTTGCCATATATGCATTTTTCAATTGTTTATTACTATCAGCATACATTTGCCATTTGTTGGTCAGGACACCGATTTGTGTTGTATGTTGATTAACCATCTCTTGAAGCATTTGATTATGCCTTTGGGCTTTAACAAATGCTTTTTACCCTTCTTTCACCTTTGCTAGTAGTAGTTTATTTTCCTTTAGGAGTCGAGCAAGTTTAGGGGTGATTGATTAGTGCATTTTATCCAAATCAACAAACAAAGTTTTCCATCGATCTGTCAGTTTATTAAGCAATTTTAAGTTATTTTCCATTTTCCTTTTCAACCTTCTATTCTATCGTTCCAATTCATCTCTTTCATCTTGGAGCTTTCTCTTCACAATCTCAACTTTTAGTAGGGATACCGTAGGGTTGGTTTCATAGAATGATCATATTTACACTCTTGAGGGATCACAATGTCCTTGGCTTTTCTAGCATGCCAAATAAAATACTCATAAGTGACATTATATGTAAGCCTCTTTTGGTTGACCCTAACAGTTTTCTTTTAAACTGTAGTGATCTCTTTTATCCTCTTGAGAGCTCTTCTATAGTGAATGAGAATTTTAACTAGTTAAAACTATGTACCATTGAAATATGCTGCTCATGTCCAAAGCATATTCAAACCATTATTGGAGCATAGCTGACAGTACCCTATAAGCCTAAAAGAGAAAACCAAGGTTGATTCCAACAACTGTACAGTGTAAGACTATGTCACATCCATGGTGCTTTCCATTCCATCTTTTGACTTGTAAGTTTTTGTAAATATGAAATCCAATCTTCTTTTGATCTTGTCTTTAGCTATTTGCTATTGTAAAATTCCTTAATAAAAATGCTGAAAATGAGGTAAGGTTTGCAAAACTTATTCTCTATGCATTTAAAATGGCTTTTCATCTTGATGTAATACTATAAGGGAATAGATTTTTAGTGGCATTTTTTTTAATGTTTAGTGGCGTTTATAAACACCACTATACAATTTGCGGTGTTTGCTAAAAACACCGCTAAAAGTGCCACCTATACCTATGTCAGGGAAAATAACGATGTTTGTGTCCAAAATGCCACAAACTTAGCGACATTTATGGATACAAATGTCACTAAATTAGTGGTCTTTTTTTACACAAATGTCCTAAATTAAAAATTTTACTTTTTTGAATATTTACTACTATAATTAAATAAAAAATAGATAAATATTTTTAAATTCATAAAAATGAATCTAAATTCATAAACTGAATGTTATAAATATTTAAATATCTAAATACATAATTTGTTGCAGTATACATGTAACATAAAGTTTAATACATTAACATTCAAATTATTTTAATACATTAACTAAAAATTTAAAATATATGAAATTGATGACCACTTAGATTTGGAGCATTGCCATTTGATGAAACGTTTTTTCCACCACAATCACTAACTTGCTTAAGAATTTATTGAAAAAAGTAAAACAAGTTTTTACACTTAATAATAAATTATTTCTAATATTAAAAAATATAAATAGTTACTAAATATAATACCTGAGTTGGTGGACCACCTAAATTGTTCTTTGAAAATTGTTGTTGCATAAAATTCATAAGAGTATTGAATCGATCATGCAACTGCTAATGTTTTTCATCCATTTTAGCACATTCTTTAGCTCTTTCTGCTTCCATTTATTGAATACGTTGTTGCATAGTTTGCAAACCCTCTCTTAATAGTGAGATTTCTTGCAAAGATTGATTTGCTGAGAATGTAAATTACTATGAGCTATTTCCATAAATGGTGTTGGACCCAATCCAAGGCGTCAGACCTGTCCATATATTTTTTTTCCAACAACTTCTATGAAAATTTGATCTCTTAATTCATGCATGTTGATAGAACAATCAGATACTGCTTCAATCTCAATGGTCATTTTCTTTTTCGTTTTCTCCTATAAATTAATCAAATAAAGCTATCGAGTTTAATAATTAATTCATAATATATTTGCAATAGTAAATACTTACTTTCTATATAAAACAAATCCAAAAAATTATCACAATTTCTTATGTTTCGACATTCACATAAGATTTTTTTTTTATCATGTGGGTTAATCGAAAAAGTTTCACACATTCAATTTTTTCACCCAACTCAATCTCCTATATAAAAAACATTATTATTGTTAAACACACATTAGCTATAACTTATTTATACTTATCAAGCGTGACAACAATGATATCAATCTCCTACATAAAAAATACTATTATTGTTAAACACACATCAATCATAACTTATTTATGCGTATCAAACATGACAATAATGATTGGACACATGTAATATCATGTAATAAGAGCTATCTAAACTGTTAAAATAGAATAATAATTGTAAATTTATATTTTTACCTTTAAACGTTACAAAAAGTCCTAAACAGACATAAATCTTAACTTATTCATATATATCAAACTGTGAAAACCAAGTTCAATAATTTAAATAAGTTTAATATCATGTATTTAAGTTACCTAAACTGTTAAAACATAAATATAACTGTAAAATTATATTTTTACCCTTAGTGGAATAATAAAGTCTAAAAAAGATATAAACGGTACCTTTTTCACATATATCAATCTTGGAAACTAAGTTCAATTATTTAAATAAGTTTAATATCATGTATTGAAGCTATCTAAATTGTAAAAACATAAAAATAACTACAAAATTATATTTTTGCCCTTTAATGGTGTAACAAAATCTTAAAAAGACATAAACAATAACATTTTCACACATATCAACTGTGAAAATCAAGTTCAATTATTTGAACAAGTTTAATATCATATATTGAAACTATCTAAACTATTAAAACAAAATAATAAACATAAATTTGCATGTTGGCCTTTTAACGGCATAAAAAAGTGCTAAATAGATATAAACAGTAACTTTTTCACACCTATCAATCATGAAAACCAAGTTCAATTATTCAAAAAAGTTTAATATAATGTATTTAAGCTATCTAAACTATTAAAACATAAATATACTACAATTTTATATTTTTCCCCTTTAATGGCGTAAAAAAGTCATAAAAAAACATACACGGTAACATTTTCACACATATAAACCATGAAAACTAAGTTCAATAATTTGAATAAGTTTAATATCATGTATTGAAGCTATCTAAACTATTAAAATAGAATAATAAATACAAATTTGCATTTTGACCTTTTAATGAATAAAAAAGTGCTAAACAAACATAACTAGTAACTTTTTCACACCTATCAATCATGGAAACCAAGTTTAATCATTCAAAAAAGTTTGATATCATATATTTAAGCTATCTAAATTGTTAAAACATAAATATAACTACAAATTTATATTTTTGCCCTTTAAATGTGTAACAAAGTTATTAAAAGATATGCACGATAACATTTTCACACATATCAGTCGTGGAAACCAAATTCAATCATTCGAACAAGTTTAATATCATGTATTGAAGTCATCTAAACTGTTAAAATAGAATAATAAACAAAAATTTGCGTTTTGGCCTTTTAACGACACAAAAAAATGCTAAATAGACATAAATAATAACTTTTTTCACACATATCAATCGTAAAAATCAAGTTCAATCATTTGAAAAAGTTTAATATCATTTATTTAAGCTAACTACAAATTTATATTTTTGACTTTTAACAGCATAACAAAGTCCTAAATAAAACATGTAATCATTAGATAATTATGAATTTTTTCATATCCAAGACCTAACTCTTTGATTATATTCTTTGAATCCTTACAAGATTCAGAGATTTTTGCAAAAGAAAATATTTCTTTCATAAACTCCAATAATAAAGTCAAAAAGCTTCATGTTTATCCACATAAGCATTTTAAGTGAAAAAGACACACATAGAAAGACAACCTTGAATTTTCATATCGATCATAAAGTTCTTCATTCATATCTTTAAGCAACTTATAAAATTTTAATGATTCTCTACTAGGTTGTTAGTCACTTACACCTATCCCATGTTTATTAAAATCATTCATTTCAACATTTGACTCATTAAATTCATCATTTCAAAGAGACGGATTATGAAAATGATGGTTATGAATGTTGAAAGAATCTCGTAATACGCCTTTTATGTCATCTTGTCTAATAGGATCATGTTGATGTTGGAGAACCTTGAAGTTGAAAAAACTCTACTCGCTGGCTTTGATGGTATAGACTCTCCATAAAAATACCAATTAACATATCTCGAGCTAAATCTAATATAAACTAAAGGTTCCAAAACAACTTCATGAATTTGCCAATAGATATTAACACACTTCAAACATGGGTATAATATTATATTATCTTTACTTGCATTATCAAATGCAAAATTAAGAAAAATTTTCACTCCTTCTTGATACTCTTAACTTAATCTTGACTTTTGTATCTAACTCTTATCCATTTTAGCACTTGCTACATTATCAAACCAAAATTATATAACTAATTATATGAAAACAAACTCTAACACACTTAATTAGACTAAATATTACACTTAAATTAGTAACAAACTTAGATATTCTAACAAGTTCCTTGAATTAATCAAATGTAATTATTTATTGAAAAGAGAAATACCTTCACAAATTCAAAACACTAGTGGTCAAAGACACGATTGATAAAAATATAGCAATTAATGATGAGTAAACTTTAATTTGAAACTGAAAAAAAGAAAAAAAAAAGAAACATATTAGTATTTTTACAGATTAATATACAAATTAGAAAAAAATTGAAAAAAAATAGTTAAACAAAAGTAAAAATTTTTTGGCAAAAAAGCATTTGACAAATAGCTATTTAAAAAGCTTCTATCTTTACCATCCTTAATAATAGGGTGAAATGAACCACCTTAACAATATCTTTGAGTCATAGTTAAATTTTGTTCGACTCTTTGGACTGATTGAAAGAGCTAATATTTAAATTATTAAGGAAGTTACATCATTAATTTTTCAAATATTTGATTATATATATTTAGTAAGGTTGTGTTTAAAGCATAAACCTTACAAAATGAGAATGCTAAGATTTTTATTTTCCTTTTAGTACATAAAAATGCTAAGAATTGAATTTATTAATATCTGATTAAAACATTGGTGCTTGATATATATATATATATATATAGTATATTACATATAGTAACACAATTTTTACTATGATATAAAAAAGAGTGAACTAACTATTCTTTTTTAGCATATAATGTTAAAAGTATTTCAAATAACAAATCAATTGGCTCATATATTATGTTATATATCTGCAATAAATCACTCACAACAAATAAGGCATGGAAGCAAAGATTGCTTCTCTTAATCAATTGTGAATTCATTTGATCACTTAGATAAGCACTCATATGAGCATTAATCTGATGTGCCTTTAATTGATGCTTACAAATAGTAATTGATAGTAATCGCTCATTAATCATTTTCGTACTTAAATATATTCTGATTCTAATAACTTACCATCTTCTAACTTCTTTTTCAAGGGATTGATATTTCTAGAGTATGCATTCTAATGTTGCATGTAAATAAGCAGATCACTTTGTAATTTTTGCATTAACACAAAAGACAGTAATTGACAGTCCATTCAACTTGTAATTTGGAGACAACATGACAATTTTGCTTAGAATATATATTCAGCATCTAATTTTTCTAGTAGAAAACTAAAACTATCTCTAGTTATAGTGATCGGGTCATATAGTTGATAGAATAAATAAATTAACATTTTGTATGTTAGTTTGTGAAGCTACAGGTGAAAGTGATTGGAAAGGGAAATGGGCAGGATAATAAATAAATTAAGCTCCATAGGTTTGCTTCTATTGTGACTGAAGCAAAGGTGACAGAGTTTCTGGAGGAATATACAGGGAAAGGAAAGTAAGAGTTGGGCAATCCAAGAAAAAAGGCTTAAGAGCTCAAGCCAAAGTTCAATTTAAAGCCTTTGAAGATGTTGAAAGAATCTTACACTGATAGTTAACCAAGCTCTTTGGTACCATGTTCTTATTTGAAAGCCTGGACATTGAACTGTGACATTATCCCACAACCAAAGCCACAGTTCTTGCATAGCATAGATGATTTGATGTTGCATTTTAGTTGTCGAGTTTCAAAAGAAAAGTTTTCTATCCTTTGGAAATAGGCTCATGTCTCCTTCAAGTTTGGTCAGAAATTAGACAAATTATACTTCTTTCTATCTTATAATTCTATAAACTACAAGCTTGAACTATTCAACAATAATGTTTGGCAAATTGTGTTATATTATCCACCCGATCAAACAAAGAAGAGAACCTATATAGAAAATAGAGCATGAAAGAACCCTAGATCTGCTACATTTAAGGAAGGATGAGGGAAAAAGTCTGACATAAAAAGAAATATGAGAAACGGAGACTTCTGTTTTTTGGTGTTATGGGGAATGACCTATTTTCTTCTTTTTTTCTTTTTTTTTTAATAAAAAATAGTTGTAATACAAAATGAAAATGATAGAACAGAGGATGAGATAGAAGGGGAGATAACCTCGAATTGATCCTTTTTTATAGAAACAAACCAAGCCTTTGCCTCAAGCTTTGCTAGTTCTTCAAGCTTTATAAGCTTTACAAGTTGTTCAAGCTCTGTTGAGAGAAAATTTACGTAGAGAGAAAATCCACAAAATAACAAGAAGACCAAGGCCGTAAATGAAAAAAAAATTCATCAAAAAATAAAAAGAATTAAGCTGAAAATGAAAGGAATTGATTGCAAAAAATGTAGAACATGGTAGGAGAAACAAAGGAAATTGGTAAAAAAAGGGCTTTAAGAATTTAGGAGAATTTTTAGTGGCATTTTCTTTTTAAAAATGCCACTAAATACCCTATTTAATGGTAATTTCTTTTAGAAACACCACTAAAATACACTTAAAACACGAAGTTTTATGTTACTTAGAACAATTTGTCGATGTTTACTACAAAAACACCACTAAATTTATAAACATCCTAAAAATTAGTGGTGTTTGTTAAAAAACGCCACTAAAAAATTTAACATACCACGCTTTTCCTTTTTAGAAAATTATATTTGTATTTAATAAATTTTTACAATTATATAGCGGTGTTTTACAACAAAATGCCACAAAAGGAAAGTTTTTTAGTGATTTTTTTAACGTAAACACCGCTATATAGATAATTAGTGGCATTTTTTACAAAAATGCTGCTAGATTTTAAAATCAAATGATTTGGCAACGTTTACGAGAAAATGCCACAAAATGTTCTTTTTCCTATAGTGTAAAGTAATTACGCACATCCATTGAAGCGTCTATTCCTATTTCGACAATAATGATTCAAGCTTTTAATGGTTTCTGCCAAAATAGCTAGTGTCAGGCTAATTTTATGCTCAATTTGATCTACAAAGTCCATAATAGCCGCTTAGACATACCTTAAAACTTTCAGGAACAACACTAGTCTGCATATGGCCAAGGCCATAGCAAACATGCCTTACTCATCATCTAAATGTTCTTCAATGAAGTTTCTTAGAAAACTTCATGAAATCTATTTACTTTCGCCATTTGGTCTAACACATGTATTGATATAAGGTAAATAGAGTTTGAGCATTTTGGCCAATTTCTTACGATAACCTGTCTTGTTTGTTGAATAGACTTTATCTGGATTTGATGGATCCTGTCGAAGTAACACCATGTACTCTTCGATAGTTGGTACCATATCCACTTTATTGAAAACAAACCACTGATATGATAAGTCCCAAAACTATACCATGGCTCTGATCAGATTGTTGTCTATCACCATGAAAAACAGTGAAGCCATATCCTTATACTTACTCTCAAATTTTTCCTACCTTGTTATGCTCAAATGCTTTCAAATACTGTCCAAATCTGCTAGGTCATTTTATTGGAGATCAAGATGCACTCTCTTGAAAAGTTTTGACACATAATCCTTAGGTAAACAATCGTCTTTTTGGCATTGGACTTATTCTAACTTGGCTTTCAATTGATCAAAAGATTCATAATGAGTTGGTGAAGACTTTGATTGCATTTGACCTTCCATGAATATAGATATGAGATCTGATTTGTAAACAACTAATATGTGATAAATATTCCTTATATGACAATTGGTTTAATGCAAATGCATCAAGTTAAATAAACAAACAATATGAAATGCACAAAGCCAAATAAATAAATAATATGACAATGCAAATGACCAAAGTCAAATTATTAAATAAACAAATAAAATAGTTAGATAACCAATATATCACACAAACTATTCCTTCTTGAGTCCTAATTTCGGTTACATCTAACAACGGATAAGAATGGCTCTATATTAAGGCTGGCCTCTTAAGTATGGACTATATCTAGGGTTGAGTGATTTTGAATTATTCATTACATCCTTGTCCTTCATAGACTAGTAAGACATTTTACTTCTTACCCATCACAGGCTACCAATGAAAAAAATTCAATTTGAATGGGAGTATTTTTTTAGCCATTGCAAAGATTATCATCTCATAAGAGTATAGGTACTTTACTCCTTCCTAAAAAGAACGGAGCCTAAGTTTAAAGCTCATATAATACAAATGAATGTTTGTGTGAAGGATCATATAGTTTTCAACCAAATTTTCCCTAAATCAAACAAAAGATGAAAAACAAAAGAAAAAATGTTAGTAAACAAATAACATAATCATTACAATTTAAGACCATTAAACTAAAGAATAGGATAAATATAAAATTTTATGGCTCGACTCTCTATGCATCCTCAACAAAATCGCCAAATTATTATAACGTTTAAATTCATAAACTTATTGCTAGACATAATTTAAGGAGTCATCACCAATTTTTTTTATTTAAGTGTGATTGACCACCTAAATGAATCTATCCTTTTGAGGAAGTCCTAAGCTTAATGAAAAGTTTTCTAAAGAATAGGTTCTTATCTACATTTTAAAATAAGGTTAAGAAACTCAATTACATATCAGAAAAGTTATAACATCCCCACACACCCGTCTAAAAGACAGTATTACTTAATTTTAAATTATCCTAAAGGACTTGGTCCTGATGGTCTTTTATTAAACTATAATATTAAATATTAAAAATAATTCTTAAGATTTTTCTATCAATCTAGCAGAATTCTTAAAAATACTTTTTCATCTCAAGAATATTTGAGAATTCTATTTGTTTTCTTGAAAAGGCTCTGTCATCGGACAAGAACTTAGTAATTTATTAAATTTTGCTTTATTGAAAACATATATAAATTTTTCACCATTTTGGTCAATTTTAGAAATATTTTTTCACTTATAAATTTTTTACATAATCATCCATTTTATGATTATTAAGAATTTCATTGGCATATTTACTTTGATTAAAATTTCTATATCTAAATTTTAATTGTATTGAGATATATCTAAATTTTTTACCATTCTAAAAACATTTAGAAATATTTTATCACCTAAAGATTTCTAAGAAAATCAACCATTCTTGATTTCTTAGAATTTAATTATCGAAATTTATTTTTATCATCTCTAAAACTTTTTATTTCAATCTTTATTGTTTACTATATTTAAAAACCATTGAAATTTTATCTAATTTTACCACCATTCTAGCAAAATTTAGAAATAAGTTTCTCATCTAGAAATTTTTTTTAAAGGATCAACCATTCTTAATCTCCTAAAATCCCAACATCAAATTTATTTTATTACTTTTTTTATGATATATCTTTGTTATTTCTAAAATTTTCTAAATTTTTATTCTTTTAATTTTATTATTGTTTGAAAACAAATATCAATGTTGTTATTGAAAGTTTTATCTAAATTCTTCACCATTATGGAAAATTTAAATAGTGGAGAATTTAAATAGAAACTTCGCATTTAAAAGTTTCTAAAAATTCAACCATTCTTCATTTCTAGAGATTCATTATTTGGCTAATATTCATTTATTTTTAAAGATTACATTCTTGTTATTTTTACTCTTGATGTTTCATAAATCATTTTTTATATTTGAAAAAATTTTATCTAAATTTTTCACCTTGTTGGAAATATTTAAAAGAAAACCTTTCAATTAGAAGTTTCTAAGAAAAGCACCATTTGTGATTTCTAGAATTTCATTATTGAAAAAAAGTCATGAAAGCATATCTTGACAATATAAATCTAATGATATAAATATAAATAAAACAAAAGAAAATGGATAAATAAAAGCTAAAAGCAAAATAGAAAAGAAAATATAATACCAGAATTTGGGCTAAGGCCCAGATCAAAATTAGTTTGGGTTGTCTTCTTAAATCAGTCTTAGAATTACTTATTGAATGGGCCTAAACTCTCATTGCTTTGGTCCAAAACTCCTCTTTTATTTTCTTGTTCAATGCACACTGTTTTACATGAAATCAGGACACTTTTCTTTCATTTTGCCTTACACTTTTCTCTCTATAACAGCCGATTTTCTAGCATATCTCTGAATCGCAGACGAACATCAACCGCCGATTTCAAACAACCCAAAAGCCATGACTAGCCCCTATTGCTTGTGCTCCGATCGTCATATGTTGACATGGACAAACTTGTGAAATACCCTTTTCGGCTTACTCGTCGTTCCCCTTTTTCTAGTGTTTGTCTCCTCCTTTCAATCTCTAATCCACGATAAGACCTCAAGAATCAAGATTTGAAAATCGAGCAACCACCGTTACTGCCACTACTCCTATCGTTGGCATTCCTTCTGCCGCTGCAAACTACCAATCGCCACTACCTTCTAATCACCAACTTAGAAAATGGGCCATTTCATACCTGCCTCAGTCTCTTTTCCCCTTGGCTTGGTAATCGAGAATGATTAAACCAAAAACCTTTTCTGGCTTGTGTTCTCTTTTTTCTTTTTTTAGTTATTGTCTAATTTTGATGGCTTGTGTATGGATGAAATTGTTTGGTACGAGTCTAGGAATGTGTAATTGTGTCTTAGATAATTATGTGTCATTAGGGTATTTTGGCTATTGATTATTGGTGGTGCAGTGTTGCTAGGTTGCTATTGATTTGGCTGAGTTTTTTCCATGAATGGTGGGTGATAATCGACAATGATGAGGCTAATTTGGGTAACTGGTGACTTAGGCTAGTAAGGGACTTTGGTTAGGCAGTGCTGGCAATAATAAATTCGTATTATTGTAGAGATGGCAGTGATGGAATTGTGGTTGTTAATGGCTGGATTCAGCTGGTGGTTGTTGAAGTTTGGAGATGGTTCGAGTTGAATTGGTTATCAAAAAGTTGCTGCTAATATGAGGAATTTGTGTTGATTAGCTGGATTCGACTATCGGTTATTAGGTTTCACCCCATTCCCCTTTGTTTACTGGTTGACTGAGTTTATATAGTGACTTATTTCAGTTGTGATAGAGTTTAAGATTAGAACAAATTCCTAGTTAAAAAGACTTGCTTCCATTATCTTTTTCTTTTTAATCTTTATCATTTAGTCATTGAAATTTTATCTTCAATATAAGTCTGACTAAATCCGATTTTTTCAAAAATAAAATTATTCATCTTGTTCAATTTTATCCAGAAATTAAAAAAATAAAATAATAAAGAGCAAAAATTATGAAAGAAAAGCAGGTTAAACACTTGGGTTTTAAATCCACCTAAATCCAAAACCTGATAAACCCAGAAGTGAACAAGTTAACCCAACACCCAAATTACAAATTCAAATTTTAAAAAAATCAAATCACTTAAATTAGAAAATGAAAATAATCCAAAATTAAGTATTACCATTCCAAATTATTTCAAATGATTATGGATAAAATAAAGTATTTATAATATATTTTAAAAATTAAAAAATAGAAAAGCAGGGGCGTCACTTAAAAATAATAAAATTAATTTAATAATTAAAAAAATGAAAACAATAAAAAAAGCAAAAATCGAGGAAAAAGTTGGTCCCCCAAAATAATGATGGGTCGCACTAGAAATTATTAATTTAATAATAAAATATATAAATATATAAAATGAAAAAAAAAAAAAAAAAGAAAAGAAAAGTAAAAAACAAGAAAAAAGGCGAGAACATGTGGCAAATAATTTTTATATTTTTATTGTATTCAAATAAGTTTTTTCCTTTCATATGTATTTATATAAGTCATTACTTCAAATAAAAGATGTATTTATATTAAAGACTTATTTAGGTACACTTTAAAGATTAAGGACTTATTTTATATAAATTAAAATTTAAAAATTTATTCGTAATAAAATTATAATGTCTTATGTAAAAAAATTGATAAAGTTTAGGAACTCTTTTTATTATTTTAACTGTAAAATTTTTGGATAAAAATTTTAAGATTTTTTAATAAAAAAGATTAAATATAATTAATTTAATAAATTAAAACTTATAAATTAATAGAGTTTAATGAATAAGTGAAAAATATGTAAAATTTTATTAAAAATGTTTTTTTTTTAATTCAAGACTAAATAATGGTGAAAATTGTCATATTTTTTGGTAAAAAAATTATCCAAAAAAAAAATCAAAACATATAAAAATTTTTTAAAATTGTACACTTAATTAATATATGTATGAAGGATTTTGATATATAATTTTTATTTTTAAAATTCATTTATTTTAATTGTTTTTATTAAAAAAATTAAGGAACTTTAGTTAAATCTTTCTCGTAAGCCTTTAAAGAGATTTGTTTTGGGCCTCCGGTCCAGTTAGATTGGAAAGAACGAGCTTGAGCAATCGAAGTGCACGCCCGTGTATTGAATGGGTCAGTAATTGTTTGAGGCCTATTATTCGAGCAACAAAACCATCCAAAACTATAACACAACCCAAACAAGAATGCTATTTACTTGGGCTTATTTCTCTCATTTGTTTCCAGATATGATAAAAAGCAAACAACATTACCATTCAAATTCCACTAAAAAGTTTTTAACCCTCATGGTTTTTTTTTTCTTGGGGTAAATTAGACGATTCGGTGCAATTAGCAATACTCATAAGATAAATTATCAGTTTCGGAGAAATTGTCTTCAACATATTAGAAATAAAATTGTTCTTTACGGTCAACGAAGTTGCTTTATTGATAAGATTTGATTTTCATTGACAGCTGTCCCTTTTAATGCCAATATAGTATAGCCTACCTTGCTTAAACTTTTGTGCACCCCTCCCAGTCTCTATCTCTTTCTCAGGTACAGTAATGATTAGTTGCATGATTTATTAGGCGTAGAGGAATGGGTCCGCTGCTCTCTGCGTCCTCTTTTTTTTTGTTTTTGTTTTAATCTTTTTCGTTTTCTAACCCTTAATGATAGCTTTAGCTTCCAAGTCGCATCACCCGCCCCAAGATACATATATATACTCGTAGTATATAATAGTATCGAGACAAGTCTTGGGTGACCCATCGAGACAAGTCTTGGGTGACCCAGCCAGGCTGCGACTTGAGCCACAGCCCCACAACATCCCCATCTGTCTGTCTCTCCCCAGACATCCGCTCTTTGATCACATTGTTATTTCAGAAAGTAGAGAACAAAACACTACACATGCGAGAGAAACAGACAGATCAAAAGCGGAGAAATAATAGCAAGAGATAAGGAAGCAGAGAAATAATAGTAGTAGTAGTATTTTTTATAATATGTCCGATGATGCATCTGATCATGACTGATGATGTTTGTCCGATACTGCAGAGACACTACATGTATGGTTTTTTTTTTTTTTTTCAAAATTTATATTAATAAAATAATATGGTAAGCTGATAGATCATATGGCTTACACTTTTCAACGGTCATCACAGAGACGGAATATTGTCGTATTCTATTATCCCCGCGAAACAGGACCACTTTGAATTTGAAATCAGCAACTCAGCAGCTCTCTCTGATAGATTCAATTTAGATTTCAGCGTTAGTGAAGTGTAGTCAGGATTCAGGAATATTGTGTAGGTGGAATCTGCCAAGTTTTGCGTAAAAACTGAATCTCTCAACACTTATGATCTCAGCTCAGCTGCCCCTTATCTATATCTCTATGTTTTAATTGCTACTTAAATATTATTAAAATTTAGTTTATCCAATTTTATTTTAAATTTTTATTTCTAAGGGTTTATGGTACATCTTTATTCAAAATACTCACAATATATATATATGTATTTTTCCTTTCACAAGAATTAGATCAGTTGATATAAAAACTCACTTTTCTTATTAACTAGAATTCAATTCTTAAAATTCTGAATAAATCAAACTGATGTAAAAGAATGTGTCCCGAGGAGGGGTAAAGTCCACCTAAAACCTAAGAATATCTTTGAGAGGTACTACGATTTCAAATCCTTATCAACTGAAGATAAAAGGTGATAAGCACGAATTATTCAGATTAGTCTATATTCTATTTATCATCTAACTTTTATGTTTAACTTTGTTAAATTTATAACCATACACTAACTTTAAATATAAATATGCGCAAAATTGCAATTTATGCTTTTCTTCTCATTTCTTCTGTCCAGTGTTTTATTAAATTCATTCTTTGATTATTTTATTCACAACATAAGCACCAAAAATTCAATTGGTGTGATAGGAATATTGACTTTATGAAAACTCTCATAGCAGAAAGCATCTCTCGGTCCTATAGCTTTCAAGGAAGCTTGTTCTCTACAATTTGTGCCATCATTTGATCATTGTCATTGCCGTAATTCATCTTTGTTTCTTTGTTTTTTTTTTTTTTTTTCATTGTGGGAAAGGAACAAAAATTTTTGGCTAGCTTCTCCCTAGGGATATAAACAAATCAAACATTATCGGTTTATTTTCATTGTGGGAAAAAATAAAAAATTTGTGGCTAGTTTTCTCCCTAGGATATGAACAAATCAAACATTATCAAATTTTGTTATGTTTATAATCTATTTGTTTTATCAATGAATCATGAAATGTTATTTATAATCATTTATTAAATTAAATAAACGAATAAAAATCAAACTTGTTCATGAATTATTCATCGAATATTATATTTATTTATATTTTCACATTATAAATAAAGTTTATTATATTCGTTATTCATTTATTTAATTAAAAAATTTTGAAATATTATTAATAATCATTTATTAAATTTAATAAATAAATATAAATAAATAAAATTTAAATATGTCTATGAATTATTTGTTAATTAACATTCTGTCCATTTTCCCTTGCTTCTAGTGTTTAAAGCAATCAGCTAAAAATGGTGATAAATTTAAAGTGGTACAAAATTTCATAACCATATGACACACACCCAGAAAGGGTGCTTACCAATAGCTCCTAATCATCTCTTTGGCGCAAATAATAGATCCAACGTACATCAATCAATGGGACTCCGTCAACTATGTCCTCATCCCACATCATCAATCATCATAAATGTTTCCAATAAAAAGAACTAAAAAGAACCCTAATCATCAATTAAAAACACTACTCTCAGTTATAGAATTGTATTGTATGTATGTACCATTTGACTTTCTTCTTCCTACATTAAATTTGATTTGCATTGAATTTCCCGCTCACTCCTTATAGTTTCAATTAATTCCATTTACCACTTCTACTGTAGTTTATATAATGCGTCCACTTTAGGTTACCGTAGCTATTACAATTGAAAATCCTAAGGCCAAAGCCTTGGTCAGTCATGTTATTATTAATAATTAATGATTTTTTAATTAAAATCTTTCCCTTAAATTAATTATATTCTGATTGGCTCCTGCTTTTGTTTTTTTACTATTTGTTTCTTGATTTTAGTTCATTTTGTATTTTTTGCTCTTCACTTTTTTATTACAAAAAGAAAAAAAAACCGGTTGTAGTATAATTAGTATTAGTATTATTCTAGTGCAATTGAGCAAGGCTAATTAGGATGGGTAATGTTATTTCTGGGAATTGTCTGGGCATTTATGCACCCTGCCCTGCATGCTGTTGTATTTTCATCTCTTGACTTAGTTTCCACCTGTCTGCCTCATTTAATGTATACATACATATATATATATATAATTTTTGTTTTATTGATAAGATATGATGAGCAGACATGACCGCGCCTTTGTTCGTGTTCCCTTTCTAGCAATAATTTAACTCTATAACTGTATATAACACTGTGTTATTTTTGTACTAGTGATAACTGATGAAAAAATTCTAAAAATTTATTTATAATTTATAAAGATATATTTTTAATTTAACACATTTTTTATTTAAGCATTTTTACTTCTATTTCATTTTTCTTCGTTCCTTGTTTAGTTTTAATTATTATTATTATTATTATTATTATATATATTAAAAGAAAAAAGAAATAGTCTTGCTGTTGTGTTTGAGTAAGTATTTTTATAAATATAAATTCATGGTACGTAAAAAGATTCTTCGTCATAAATTTGTGCACTTTGGGCTATTTTTCTCGTTCTTTTCAACTCTTCTCTATGTTGTAGAAAGCTAAATATATCTAAAGCAAAAGTGAAGAAAAATTCATAGTATTCCAACGGGATTTGGACTTGGCTACTTGTCTGCATTAGGAATTAGGATTATGCTTGTGAAAGTTTCAACTTTAGCTGCGTGGCTTTAAAAATACACGTAAATACACCTTCTCATCGATCAGGTCCAACTCCAATCCATGCACACTATCCATCTTTCGACTTTTGTCCTTTTACTGCTGCGTGCTTTGCGACCTCTCTTTTCTCTTTTCCCTTTTAGTATTTTGTTTCTCCCTTTCATCTCTCCTTTCAATTTCCCCTTGGGGGTTGGTTCCAGTGCCACTTTACAAGCTCACACTTCCATGGAATGGAGAACCATATCTAGCTAATCTAATTCACAACGATTCTCTTACCTTTCCTGTTTAATCTAAAAGCAAATGATTAGCTAATCTTTCCTTTGGTTGGCCTTTAATTAATTTCTTCAGTTTCCATCTGTTCAAGAAGACACCATCACTTGATGCATGGCTGTTCTTTCCTAGTTTTCATGTAAATGAAATGAACCAAATGGGAAAAAAAAATCAAAACTTGAAAGAATTTTACTGAAAAGAATCAAACTCAAATATTAATTATGGGACGGAAAGGGTATATAATATATAAATGCAGCCATAGCATCAGCTAGTATATTACATCGAAACGAGTCTCCAGTCTTCAACTTTGAAGAACCAAAATTTTCTAACTTTTTTAAAGGACCCAAAAAGAATATGCTACTGCTACTAATCATTTTCCAAAAAAACAAAAGGATGATACATTATTGAAATCTATATACAAAAGAAAAGAGAGAGAAAATGAGGAATGGATTCCTCTGTCACTGCTGCGTTTTAAGAACCAATCAAAAAGCGAATAGCATCCCATCACGTGAATCACTCATGTGCCCATTTTTCTCTGTCTCCCAAAGTTAACGGTGCCGCATCATTCTAAAACGAGGTCCTTTGAACGTTCAAACTCCTACACCAAAACCCAGAGCCGTTTCATGTACTAGCGCCTCCAATATGTCCTTCTCTATCTCTGCTACAATGCCTTCCCCTTCTTCCTTGTATGCCATTACACTCTGGAGCTTCATTTCTGGAAAATCCTTGTCAATTAATGCATCAATGTCTTCAAGAACACGACAATCAGCTCGAGGAAAGCTTCTAATTTTAGAGCACAATGTGTCTAATAGCTGAGACCCATCCATGTGACTAAAATATTCATGCCCAACTGTAACAACCCAAGGCTTCATATTAAAATAAGGCTTCAAAATTTCAATCAAAATTTCATCGACCAGATGAAACAGCAATTTTCTATTGCATCGATGGCTCAATTGACAAGACTTGGTTTTATTATTTTTATCATTAGTATTATAGGAGAGGATGGTAGTGGAACAAATGGTGAAATGTTCGAGGTAGTAAAAAATAGAAGGGTCAAGGGGATGGGAAGGAGAGAACCAGGAAGTGAAGGACACTGGGGTATCTTTGTCCAAGCCTGTACGTCTTAGTATTCTAGCTATGTACTCATATTCTGCTTCATCACCGGTGGTGGTAGTGCTAGTGGAAGTAGTAGCATCGTTACATCTGTCGCCGCTGTTGTCGTCTTGAGCAACGTGTACGTGAGTCGCTTCATGTTTGTTGTACGTTTGGCTCGAACAACTAGATAACTGTGAACTACGTTTCGGTCTTTGAGCATCTAAGACCTGTAAAGCATCTAAACAATAAGTTTGATACCAAAAAGTCATATTTTTTCTTCAAGATGAATAGTAAAATTTCCATGTCGTGTGGCTAAGTTATATTATATTAAAAAAAAAGTAAGACAGTACTAAATTGATAACCTGTTTTTCCGGGATTTTTGTGGCTGGAGGAGAAGGATCTTTTTTTACTGGAAGAAGGGTAGGGACCGAGATGTTGAGGAGATGATTTGACAACGGGGTTTTCCTGCATTTCTTGTCAGGAATGTTAACTCTGTTGGCTGTGGAAGGACGAACGAAAGGCTCTTCTTGCTTGTTTCGAATAATATCCGATGTTGGTTGAGGCTTTTTAAGCCGTAAGCCGAACTTTACACTGGACCCTTTCTTGTATTTACTTGCGACTCTTGGCAGCTGCTGCTGCTGATTGTGATGCTCATCTTGTTCCTCTCCAACAGGCTGCAACTTGGGCTTTGGTAAAACTCTGATGGGCTGAGGCTGGATATTGATATCAGGAGATGATGAAAATGATGATTTTGGAGGCTGATCAGGATTATGATCTATGGTGGATGAATTTATGTCTGGTTTGATTTTGGATTCCAAGAATCTAAGCCTTGGTGAACAGGAAGGCGTTGAGTGCTTGCCGGGGCTTGAATCATCTGCAACTTTGGTTAAAACCCTGGAAATTTTCTTATATTTGAATTGGCTAAGAAGCTCTTCTCTGGCTTGCTCTCTGTTTCGAACTGTGTTGGTTATGTCCATACCAACTTTCCTGCCAACACTTTCTTTAACCTGCTTCACTATCTGCCTAGCGTACTGACCGGGGCTTCTGTTCTCATCTTCATGTTTGAGCTCTTTCCTTTTCAATGATGAGAGACGAGAAATGACCAACTCTTCACTAGCGCTCATGTTCTCCTTGTTGAGTTGAAGCGAAAGGCGATGGTGATGATCCACGTCTGACCTTCTTGCAGACGATATTCTTGGAGTTTCTGGCAATGAGCGAGTGCCCCTGATATCACCATCCAATGATTTTCTATGACCAGTTATTTTGCTTTGGAGAGGCTTGAGGGGTTGAATGTGGTGATTTAAACTAGACTTAGCTTGAAAATTTGGTGCTGATGAAAAAGATGGTGAACGGCTTTCAGGGAGAAGATCAAGACCCATGAGCCTAGCAACCAGATTAGGAGTCTTGGTCCCTGGGGAGCTGCTAATCTCTGAAGAAGTGTCATTATTTGGGGCTCCAGCTTTTGAACGTGCATTTCCGCTTGTTTTTATTTGAATTCCCATCTGGATTTTCATTTTTTTATTTTTTTTAAAAAGCAAACATTAAGGTTATATATATCATTATCATTATCATCATTATTACTCACTTTTCAAAAAAAAAAATGCCAATCTTTGGAAATGAAAATAAAAAAGGCTAGGAACCCAAAAAGATGAAGAAATAAAATAAAACATACTTATTTTAATAATCCTTAATTAACTTACTGGGATATTTAAATTTTCTTCTTCTTTACTAGTTGATGTCAATGAAGCTGAAGCTGAAGTTGAAGTTGAACCTTCCTCCTCTGATTCCAAACTGTTCCTTGGCGCCTCTGCACCTGCATTGCATTGGAAATGGAACCTGTTACTCTCCTCAGAATTTGAAAATAGAAGGAAAGAAAGAAGAGAGAGTGAGTGACAGAAGGAACCTTTAAGGGTGGTGGTGTCTGGAGAGAGAAAAGAGTCAGGCTTGAAACAACTACAACTGCTACTACTAGTCTGGTCGCTTAAAGAGAACTGGAAATGATGGAAATCAAACAAGTGAAAGACAGCACTGATGCAACTAGACGGAGTAGTTTGACCAGAGTCTTTCTCTGATGCCCTCTTGTTGGAGGTTGAGGAACTTTTAGCCCAACTACCCCAATACCAGTCCCTCCCCATATCCTCAAGGAAAACCTCTCTCCTGCTTGGAAAAATATAAAAAGATGCTAAGCAAAAAGAATTAAAAAAAAAAAAAAGGTTCCCTCGAGCAACGGAAAGATATGAGGGTGACAACGACAGAAGAAGAAGAAGAAGAAGGAGTCCAGTTGTTAGAACAGAGGGATGGAGAGGGTGGACAGACAGGAGAGAACGTGGAAGAGTGTGTTGGTTTGAGGTCCGAAGAAAAGCTGAAAGGTTATAGGACGCTGGGGAAGAAGCAGAAGCGAGAAAAGCGGATCCATCAAGGATAAATCAGCCACATTTTATTTAAGTACAACAAAAAGGTTGGTTTGTGGGTGTAGCCTATAGCGTATGCATCTCTGTCTCTCTTCCCTTTATTTGTTTATTTTTTTAATTTCTTTAGGATCCAATCTTCTTTATATCTTATTGTTTACACTCACTCCCAAGTTTTACCACAGACCATGACTAGAATCATTTCTCTCTGCCTCTCTCATTGGGAACTGGAATTGGTAAAATAAAAAAGGCTAAACTAGTAGTAATGATAATAAAATTGCAAAAGTGATGACGATACGACCACTCGCCATTTTATCTCTCCATCCGAAATGCAGACACATAAACAATCTCTCACTCTCAAGCTCGATTTACAATATGATTCCCACTTGGGTTTTATATACGAGATGGTTTATTGGGTATCTGCAACGTAAGCCTGCCTGTGACCCCCCAGGTTATGACGTTTTATCCTTTCATTTTTCTCTTTCACCCTGGATCACGGTTGACAGAAGCACGATCAGGGGTCCCTGGAATTTGGTAAACTAAAAATTCCTACTACTAACATAAATAACCGACTTCTGGAACTTGCATACTCGTATCTACTTCTTTGATACTACGAATGACCCGCTATTTACTATTGAAGAAGCTCAAAATGGACGCATAGATCTAACCCATCCAGCGTAAGGGGTATCAAGATTTCGTTGCGTTGGGTTGGGTTGATATTGGTTTCTACTGTGAATATGCTGGTGGTAACTTAAAGTTGGACTTTAGAATCGCTATTTTTTTTTTGATTTGTGATAAATAGTATGCAATTATATACAATTTAGCTGGAAACAAAATGTTGTGAGCTCGGAAGGGACTATTACTCCCAGCTATTTATTCTAGCAGTCATGATTTAAAATTTGATTCACCTGAGAATAGTCACCGGAAAGTTCCATTTATTAGGAAAAGATCAAATAATGCAATTAGTTGAACTTTAAACTTTAGTCCTTATATAATAATTTACAAAAATTCAATTCTTATATTAATTTAATTTAATAATATTGGTTCAATTAGTAACAATATTACTTAAATTTTGTTAAAGTTGTTGACGTAGTCATTGATTATGCTGATATGGTATTAACTTTAATGATAAGAGATTAATTTGTTGACATGATAATTGGGATTAATAAAATCAATTGTTAAAATATATAAATGGTCATAATACTCATTTGAAATTTAAAATTTAGTCTTAATGCTTATACAAAATTAAGATTTAGTTCTTGTACTATACGAAATTTGAAATTTAGCCCTCTAATGCAAAAAAATATTTTGAATTTTTAAAAATTTTCTAGTTTTTTAAAACATTAAATTTTAAAAATTACTATAATATTCTCTCATAATATTTTATCACAATATTAAAAATCTATTAAAATATTAGTCACAATTTTCATATATTATCACTAAATCTATCACAATTTTTTGTCACCCTTATGAAATACTATTATTAGTTCTATAACTATTTCTTATTATATTCTATCATAAAATATAAATTTATTACTAATTTTTTTAAACTTTTTTGTCACAATATATTGTAATATATTGTGACCATATGAACAAAAATCTTAAACCATTATATTAAAAATGTATCATAAATTTGTCAATATATGATACAAATCTATCACAATTTAATTTTAACAAAACTATTATTTTTTGTTAACTTATCTAATAAATTAGAATTATAATTATATCCCATAAGGGTAACATTATCCATAAAGCAATGTTTCTATTCTTTTAAATTAAACCCTATTTAAATGATTTTTTATAATAAATATAGGTTCAAGATTCTAAATAAATTAAAGTAATTTACAAAACTTAATGTGTATTAGTTTTAAAATTAATCTTAGTATTTAATTTAATATAATTATTTAAATAAGGTTTTTTGTGAAGACCCAAAAAATTAAAAGTTCTCATTAGAATATACAATATTGAAGTTTCAGTTTATTAAATAAATTATTTTTTCCTTTCATTTTATTAGGATTCAGAGTTTGTCTTTCAAATATTATAGGAGCTTATACCTTGTAAGAATCTAGGTTTGAATCTTTTATTTTGCTTGATTGGATGGAATGATTATTTCATTTATGGTCTATTTCAAATTCATTTCATTTATGGTCTATTTCAGATTCATTACGAATAAATAGTTTAGTTCATTATAAATTTTATTATATGATATATTTATACTAATTAAAATAATATTAACTTTGATATACTAATTTAAATTATTAATATTATAATTGATTAATATTAATGATAATAATAATATATATTAATATGATATTATTATTAATTAATTGTAATAATAAAAACTAATATATTAAAGGACTAAAATATTTTTAAAATTTAATATTTTTAAAAAACTAAAAAAAATCAAAATAATTTTTTTGTATTAGAGAGATTAAATTTTAAATTTTGTGTGAGTATATGTACCACTTGCATAATTTAACAAATAATTTCATTAATCCCAATTGTTACATTAACAAATTAATGTCATGTCATTAAAGTTAATGTCAAATCAATATGATCAAAAGTCACATCAACTAATTTAATAGAGATCGAGAAACACTTATATTAAATAAACCAATATTATTAAATTAAACTAGTATGAGGATCTAATTTTTACAAATTTTTATATAGAAACTAAAGTTTAAATTTCATTTAAATATATGGATTAATTGTATACTTTGACCTTAAGAGAAAAAAAAAACATTTTTTTAAAATGAGTCCCTTTGGAAGTTGTTGGCAAAATCTCAAAAAAAAAAAAAAACCCCTTTTTATATAATGAGAAAGTACAAACTTTTTTTTTATAAGATTAAAGATTTAAAATGCGGACGCAACCATAATTTTTATTACATTATGTTTTGTCATAATTGTGGATATAACAGATAAGATAATGCAAATAAACTAATTAAAATATAGTTTGATGTTTTAATAGTTATGCTTATCATGGTCTTGAATGTTTTTAAAATTTTCATAATGAAACAAAATAATAATTTGATATAATCATATTTATTAGGATATTTAAAATAATTTATAATATTTTAATCTTATATTTATTATGGTGAATAACGATGATGAAAAGTGATGTTATCACTAAATTACAACTGTTATATCGTGTCACAGAAATTATTTAAATCCATGGATAACATACTAAACTTGCAAAACAATTACAATTAGAGGATATTAGATTCATATAATCTTTTGTTTCAATATGTAGTGTTCATAGACGTAGTTTTGTATGACAAAGGAAAAAAAAAAAAGATCAGAATTGATTATTCAATCAAACAAACATGAAAGGGGTAGTGCTGGGCGGTGGGTGTGCAGGATTTCCGACAAGGGATGGGCATTAGGACAAATTAACAGTGTTAGGAGCCTCCTTATAACTGATAATAAAATCCCACTTGTGACTGAGATAGAGGTTTGTTAGTTTCATGTACGTTACTCGCCTCTTAGGAGTGACTATTGACATCCACAGCGCGTGGCTTGGCTCAGGGACCACAGCTGGGTTTCTTCCTACGTTTCTATTTTTTTTTTTTTTAATTTGGATGTGTCAATAACTTTTCATTCATGTTCTAGCCAATATCCATTTCCAGTCTGTCCTTTGAGGAGCAAGGAGAAGGAGAGGGATTTCTTTTCTTCGAAAATTGGTCCCAGTTTTATTATGGGCTCAATCGAAGGCCTTAGCCTTACAAATTACAACTTGCAATCCCTTCCGTACCATGATGTGAGTTCCTCTCTGCATTCTTGATGGGACTCAGAACCCGAGAGAGTTTATCGTGCCTCATTTTTCAAATTCCTTTTCTTATCCTCCATCATGATTTTATTTTTACCCCCCACTAGGAAAGAGAATCAGAGAAGATGAGGAATAGGAAATGGAACGATAGAAACAGCAATCACACGTTGTTAAAACTTCGAAAGATAACCATGACGGAAAATAGAAAAATTTTCATCGTCTGATTCTTTAATTCCTTTCGTGCTGAATAAGAAAAAAAATTTTTGAAAGCACTGATACAGTGACAATGCCGCTTCTCATAGCAAATTCTTCATGCTTGCAGCCAAAAGGTAATTAATGGTAATAAATGACAAAAATGACAGTCCAGAGCCAGAGGCTTGGTTTGACCCACTACTTGCGTGAAAATTACAATAGAATCATCAAGTCGTAGCAGCCAGCACCACTGTCCTACTCTTGTTCTGAAGTCTTCTGATGAACAATGGCAACGAAATATAGGCTGGCAACCCTAACCTACCCTCTTCACAGTAGAGTTCTTACAGCGAAATGACCAGCATTCAAACAGTGGCATGACTTACCACTAAAATCATAGACTCGGGGAAAAAAGGCCCTTTCTGTGGTTAGTCTATCTAAACCCATTTCATTCCATAAATGTATTCAACAACCTTACGAGTACCGCTCAGAAGTCTGATCTGATCCTTCAAGGTCTATTACTTTGAAGGTTTCAATAGCAAATCAGAATAGCCTGCAATGCATCTAAGCTATTATTAACATTTGCACATGTTATTTTTCTTTAAAGTGTAATTTTTTAAAAATATTTCTGATGTACTTTTATTGTCTTCAATCCAAGCGTACAATGCAGAGCACCAAGGCGTCTGGGGAGGAACACTCCCTGCCAGCATATAAAGCTATCCAACATCTCAGTTAATGTTCACAAACCACGATACCTGCATGCCATCCAAGTGAAAATGATCTTCCAGAGCTTACAGTGAAGAAGCAGGCACGTGCATTTACTCTTCCCGGCCACATAAATCAAACCTAATGCATTTAACAGAAATCAATTCTTATAAAGATCACCAGCGAGATTTAAAGGAAAGATATTTCCCGGTAAAATTCTTATGCCATACCACAGTTTCTTGTTATCATCGTTAGCCGCTTTCATACATTCACTCGGCCACACATGATTAGATGAACAGAGCATTCGAAACTTGAAATTTTAAACAGTTGTTGTTCTCAATTCCCAGTCGTGGAAAATTGCCACAAGCAGTGGAGAAATAGATGCAGAATTAGTTTACATGACAACATGAAAAAGATGAATGTGTCAATCAGTCTGATGTGGCACAAAACAATGTAATTGCAATCATCTAAAGCAGCTTGGGCAGACACAATGATTCAGTACAGTGAACATGAACCAGTAGAACCACCTCACGCCAACAGAGTTCAGCATACTTAATCTAGTGGAAGCCAATCTCACCTCTAACACAACTAGAGACTTAACTGTACATTTCCAGCATTTATTGACTACTATTTTCAAAAGAGCTGAGTGATTTCAACTACACGACGCCCAATACATTAATCTAGAGCATACAAAATGAATTTATTAGACTGTTAAAAGCTGGTGTTGAATGTATTAGAGGTAAGAACAAGGAAAAGGCAAAAGGGAGTCTTTAGCAGCACAACATACATGTCACATTGTTAGATCATATGATGCACAGAAGATTAAGAATAAATTCAGTCTTCAAAAATAATTAATCGAAAAATGCAACACACGAAATTATCCCCTTCTTTCTTGGTATTCTCAGCAGCAAGAGTATATGAATCTCTGCTCACTTGATTAGTCCTAATTAATTCCGGCACAAAAGCCAAGAATCCACCATTCACAAAATCACAACACTAGTATTATCTCATGGGTAAGAGAGTTTGATCAAGATTCAGCACAAGAGGTTTCAGCTGCAACTCTTGAACACAGCCTCCCCTCCTTTTCAACCCAAACAGAAACAGATCTATGGCATTCTATCATCCAGAAGATTTACCTAAACTCAGTGGCAAAACTTTCAAAACCCAAGCCCTTCATCTATTTTACATATATTCAATCGATTAGAGAAATACTTTTCCACTAAAATTCAGATTTCAGCTTTTGATACCAAAGAGAGGATTTCCATTTTTATTAATTTTTTAAAGAGAGTTTCTAAATGATTTCCTGCTTGAAGATGACACTAGTGACATATATCAGTCCTGGAAATGAATAAGAAAGAAAAGCCAAATGGCATCATTCATATCAACAAGGTACATGCAATTGAAAGAATACAATAAAGAGTAAAAATCAAGAAAAAAAAGGGCAGAAAGACTTCCGATACCCATAACATAAGCAAACACAGATAATTTGCCCTGAACCTTCAGCAAACAAAAGAAAAGATCTGAAATGATGCTTCTAAGTTCTAGCATCCACATCAAACCCTGCTCCGGTCCAGCCAGGTGCTGCAGACCCTCTACCCTTGGGCATAGCAACAAACCCCTTTCCTCTTCCTTGAAAATGGCTTTTCTTCTTTCCCTTTACTTCTCTATCATTGGTGGGCGGTTGATTCTGCCCATTCATAACTGGAGCATATCCAGCATTACCTCGATTAGGTAAATTTTCAGAAACAGTAGAGTCTGCTTCTGTTGTTTGTGGAATTGGGGAAGCATCTACAGTTACAGCACCCTGTGCAAATCCAATAGCTTTCATGTCCTAAACATGAACCAAGTGCAAACTTTCAACAATTTTTCTACGATTTACTCACATATATCAGTGCTTATAGTAATCCACAATCCTGAGAACACAAAAGAAATACAAAAAATGTTGCCAAGCAACAGGGCCCTTCTGTTAAGCGGGCAGTTTAGTTTGGCTTCTTCAGAATAGCCATTTCCAAAATGATCCTGGCTCACTATGAGTAGATCAGGGAATTGATATAGGCATTTTTGAAACCAATTTCCATACATCTAGAGTAGTTTATTATATTAGAACAAACATAATCTTAGAAAGATCAGCAAATTAAGACTTCTGATCTCACTTCATATTTTTCGCCGCCTTCTTTTTTGGGGCAAGGGGCAGTTTAAATTGATTGATAGAACTACTGCCTAGAAGGAGCCAAACATTAACAAAAAATCAACAAGGCCTATACGTGATGGTCAAGAAAGTTTTTGTTGAGTTTGTAGGCATGCTCACACATGAATATCTTTTCCATTTCAATATGACATTCCCTTA
The DNA here is from genome assembly GCF_002303985.1 of Durio zibethinus. Next base: position 17,020,919 of record NW_019168381.1, on the reverse strand, counting down.
TCAATCCAGTTTATTACACAGTGAATCCAAAAACGATTAGCAATAGAAAATCACAAGCAGAAATTACAAGAACAGAGAACCATTTTGATTTTTCCATTGGGTGACGTGTCTTTTCTGATGACTGTTGTAAAGCAGTTATCTTCTCCACATAAAGGACTGTATAAGTATATACTACATAGTATAATAAGGAGAAATAAGCTTACATGATGAGACAAAATGGATGTTCTACTTGGGTTCAGAGCTTCCATTCGCCTTTTCAACTCCTCAAGTCAGGTAAACTGAGAGTTACTGCTTTCTCGAACCTATCAACGAAATGCATCAAATAGTTACACAGTGCATTAATGCCTACTTATCCACCCATAGCAAAGAAGCATGCCAGATTGTTTAAGTCCTAAATCTGAAATGCATATAAACAGGCTGCTATCAAATTGAAGATAGGAGGCAATATGCTTGCCAATAAAATGGATAGTAAAAAAACTGAAAAATTATTCAGTTGCCTGCCGCAAGTCCAAAAAACCAGTTTTGACCTTAATTAATTCAAATACAACCATACCCATTAGTGTTTAAGCAAATTCCAGAATCTATCTCAATCTGCAAACCCATGCGGGAAGACTAAAGTGTTACAGTAGTGAATTCCCTCATTTCAGATAAAATGATTTTACCTTGGTTACAGTAACATCTGAATATTTGCATTGGAAAGTGTTTTTCATGTTAAAATTTTATGATTTGGCCCGTCAGGTCCCTAATCAACCTAGTATTGCTGCCCCATTGAAGCAGACAGAAGTGCCAGAAAATATTGAGAACTCTACTTTGTTTAATAAAAGATGAGATATAAGGCCATAATACAAGCTCAATTAAACTTGAGAGAGAGAGAGAGAGTGAATATGACAAACCTTTCGTGCTTTTTCTTCCTTCTGCTTGCTTCTGCTTTGCAATGCGTATTCTCTCAGTTGACATTTCAATTTTCTTTCTCATATGTTCAAGGGCTGAAGGTACGCACCACGTATTAACCACTCCACTATAGAAAAATACACATAAATGAAGAAATATTTCATATAATGGTAAAAACACACCAAACTCCTTTTTTCGGCCCAGCAATGAGTTTCATCTCCATTGTACAATTCGCTGGTTCTCTTTCAACATCACGAATTTTAGAATAATTTTCTTCTATGTACCTGAAAGTGTGCATCAAAGGAGATTAGATAAAATCCCCCAACAAATTAAATCATGAGAAACAGACTCAAAGAACATTAAAAAGAAGAGAAAAAATAACTTTATAACTTATAGTCCTCTTTCTACTTTTGTACTAGTAAATGCTACACACTGAAAATTAAATTCTTAAAAGTTAAAGCAAATAAATTTTATAATTTAAATAACTAAATTATGAGGGAAAAAGCTACTTTCTTACGCTTTTTTGGTATGTAAGTAAACAAAGATTGTCAAATTGAAGTTTTTCAATATTAATTAGTTAATGCAGCTCATGAATTGAAAGAAAAAAAAATGCCAGGGTTCATAACCAAGTACAAATTGAATCAATTTCAGCTTTGATGATAAGAACTTAATCAAGCAATAAAGATCAAATAAATAGAGATATAGGATTCAATTAATCGTTTAAAGAAGTACCAACTCTGAAGAAAATCTTATGCAAATATCACTAATCACTTCCTATCTCTTTATATCTGAATTAAAGTTTAAGGCTTTAAGCTAATTCTTAAAGGCTAACAATTTATAGAAAACTCAGATATCTATTATCTATTTCTATACTGTTTTTCTACATAACAGCGTGCAGTGCAGGATTATAAGAACACTTCCATTACAATTATTGAATTAAAGTCCAGCATTGACAGAATCATCCCAATAGGCAGTTACTACAATTGAACGCAGGCAAGTGAAAAAAACAAATGATGAATAAAGCACATATCTAAAATATAGAAAGTCAGAGTAACAATATGAACATACTTCTTGAGTTGAAGCCGCTCTTCTCGATTATCTGCAGCCACAGCAGAAAAAAAATCGCAGTCACATTTTCACCAAAGTAATTAAAGAAACACAGGGAGAGAAGAAGAAAGAGAATCGACCTTCTCAGTGTAGGCGATGACAGGTGCTTCCCTAGCAAGTCCATCGGGTCCGATCTCGGGCATCAGGGCAGGATTCGACGCCATTTTTCTTCTATTTCTTTTGTTCGGAATTGAAATCAAAACTAGAAATAAAAATGGAAAACAGTCTTCTAATTTAAAAAAGGAAAAAAAGAGTCGATAACAGTGAGGGTTTACCGTTATACTCGTTTCCGATCTTGCGTTTTCCTATTAAAGAAATTAGGTAAATTACACATATCCGCGCGTACACACGTATATAATTATATACGTGCGAACATATATATATATATATATATATATATCTATGGTTAAACTTGATTTAAGTTTATCTGGTGAAGTTTAAAATATAATATTTAATTATTTTATAATTTATTTTATTATATTTTTACTCAAAATCATTATGTTTTTTATTTTTTTCATCTTCAATTCATCTTCTTTTTATAATATATTTTTTCTTTCTAAAATCAAATAAATTCTTTTTCTAATAATTAAATCCAAAACCTACGAAATTTTTTTTTACAAATAAAAAAAAAAAACTCAAACTAAAACCTAAATTTTGATTTTGCTTTTGGATGTTTCTACTAATAGTGTTTTTTGATTATATTGATTATTCTTGATTAAGACTTTCAAAATTTTTTTTATTTATTTATTTGTATGTAAATTTTAAAGTTTTGTATCCTTTTAAGAATAAAATTTTTATTGTTAAAAATTATATCAAGTATTACACAAATAATTAATTTGCATTCCGCATCCACACTAATTTCCAAGGCAACTATCAATAAATTTAGAAATAAACCCAACACCTATCACAAAAACTTATGAAACTGAATTCATCTAAATTACTCACACATAATAAATTCATAAAACAATCACAAATTTATATAATAGCGGCAAGATGTTTTTTTTTTTTTTTATGTGGGTTTTAATTTGAATTTTTTAAGAATTTTTAGATTTTTAAAATAATGATGAAAAGAATTAAGTGGGAGAAGATCAATTAGTGGCACACGCTATAATAATAAATTTTTTCAACAAATTTTTACTTGTTGAGCATAGTAAAGAATTCATGTTTTTAATTTAATTTTTTTAAAAAAGTTTAAATCTGATAAAAAGTAAAAAAAAAAAAAGTAAAAAGTTAGAGTTTATTGATTAAGTGTTATCGGCATTAATGAAAATTAATAAAATATTTTTAATACATAATTGAAAGTAATTAAGTGTTACTTTTAAATCTACAAATTCAAATCGAGTTAAACCTTAAAAAAAAAAAAAATTGTCAAGGGGATACGGATGTCTAGTACTGAGTGGGGAGGCCGGCATACCGGTTCAGTGGTCCGGTCCAATGAAGTGCGTAACGGGGAAATCATTTTTAAATCTGAAGGTGACACATACTGAGCACGTGCAAAGGCTATTCCTTCTAATCTTGATTTGGGTAGAAAATAAGGTTTCCTAAATTTCCACACTATGTGTTTGTAGAATTGTAGTGAATAAGATAATGGTAATCCTTAAAATTAATTTATGCTGCCACCTTATAATATCCATTGTCTATTCATTTAATTTAGTTAATTTCAAATTAAATTGATCAAATTATATTATTTTATTTTTATTAACAAATTAAATTTATTAATTTTAAAACTTAATTGACTAAATTTATTTTGATTAATTCAGTTAATTTTTAACTTAATCAATAATAAAATACATTTTAATAAATTATATTTTAAACTCATAATTTCTTATAATTAAAATTAACTAAATAAAATCATTTAATAAAATAATTTAAATACTAAAACATTAAGTTAAAATTTTAGTAACTTATAAAACAAAAAGGTACATTTCATGTATTTATAGTTTTATATTTAAAATTTTTATATTTCAATTAAAATTTTAATTAATTCAATTAATTAAAATTAAAAATCTTTTGAAATCATTTTTTATAATTGACCGAAATTAATTCAATGACTAATCAATTAATCAAATTAAATTGATTCGATAAATTAATGACTAATCAATTAATCAAATTAAATCGATTCGATAAATTAATTCAGTTAAAACCGAAACATAAACATCTTCGCTAAAAGATGATATCTAGTAAACTTGACATTCAAACCTTAACACTTGTAGTTCTTTTTTTTTCTTTATTCTATAACTACGACCTCTCTTTTATAAACAAAGAAGAGTAGAATCAGAAAACTTGTGGGGCATTTTGCAAAACCCACATGAGTGTGGAAGGAGACAATTAGGATGATGAAGTCACAACAAATAACGTACTCTATATGAAATAATGTTGATGGAGGTGGTTGCAGATAATGAACATAAACGGAATATAATTTTTTTTTTGGGGGGGGGGAAAGATGCAACAAATAATTTTAAATGAGCTTACCTCCCAAAATACATAACATCTGGTTCCAGCATTCTGGTGCAGCGATTTGTCTTTTATTTGGAGATTCAATATTTGATCACTTGTTTTATGATACATCAAACTTCTTTTACACTTAAATAACAAAATTAACTCAAACAGAGTAAGCAAAACTTTTGGCTTATAGATCTACCATCTCTGAGATGCAATCCATGCTCTGAACTTTAGCATGGAAACCAAAAACTAGAGAGCTTAATACAACAAAGCATAACAATTAGGATCTCTATTAAATTCTATGATGCAAAAGATTTGGTTAAGACATCAAGAACAGCCTTTTTTGTGGGCAGCGCAGGAATTGCACCTCTCTCTGTTACTGTAAGGGCTCCACAGGCATTTGCAAATAGTAAGGCTTCTCTTAATCGTTTCTCATCCTGTCAAAAAGAGAAATTCACATATATATTTCTGAGGAAACTATGGTACTACTATAACCTAGATTAATAAAATATTGGTCTATGAACCTCAAATCCTTAACGCCTGTTGCACTAATACTGTTCCAAGGGTAAATGTGTTTAACTATAAGATTCTGCAGAGATCCATTTAAATGACTAAAAGTGAAATCTATAAATAACCATTAGGATAGAAGATACAGTAAATTATCTTTCTTAAATTATGTAAGAACTATAGGTACCTGAAATAGCTCTAAATCAGAAGCTAGGCTACTCAGTAGGCCACTAACAAATGCATCACCAGCACCTGTCGTGTCAACAGGTTTAACTTTAAAGCAAGGAACCCTTCCTTTGAATGCCTGCAGAGGATATATAGGTTCATTTAAGTTTCTTTATGCAAATCATATCGGTTATTTCCATGCAGTAACTAATGACTACCATGCGCCTCCACCATTAGATAATTCGCATCACACAGAAGTCAGATGATTTTCAGTTGAGGATATTTACTCTGTAAAGGTTTTATTTGCAAAAATTAATTACAATGATACAAAGGAGCAATTAAAAATCTCATTCATTATATAGCTCCACAACAAAGTGCATCAGATGTTTTCAACTGGATAAGGACAGAAACTCTAGCCAAAAGGAGCTATTTGGATTGTGAGAATTATTAGTGAAATTTATAACATCAAGTGATTTTTTTTTAAGGAAATAGGAAAAAAAAAAAGGAAAAATAGACAATCTTACCTTGGTGTAATATCTACAACCCTCTGACCCCTCAGTTACAATCAAAAGCTTAAGATTAGGATGAAAAAGCTTCTTCATCACCACATTATCATCATAAGGGTCATCACCTCCGGTTAAGAATGTAATTTCATCCTCGCTTACCTACATTTTCATAGATTAGCTGCAAATGAATACATTAGCAGCAAGACATTTCGTGTATGAGTCTTGTAATCACAAATTCATACCTTAATAAGGTCTGCTTGATCCCATATACTCATTATGCCTTTCTGAGCAGCCTCTGCTGATGGCCACAGTGGCAATCTTAAATTTGGATCATAAGAGAGGATGCTGCCAGACCTCTTAGCAATGTTCATTGCTGCAAGGTGAGCTGATTTGGATGGTTCCTCAATCAAACTAATAGAACCATAATGAAAGATCTTTGCCTGCAATCAATATTATTTGGAGATCAGAAAATTCCAAATCCTGCCAAACCAACCAGTCTTTTCACATCAATTAATTGGAACAAAGATGAGAAATGCAGAAAAACGAAACCTGCTTGATGAGGTTTATGTCGAGTTCTGACTCATGAAGACACATATCAGCACTTGGATGACGGAAAAACAAGAATTCACGTTCGCCATCAGCTCTGAGTGTAATGAATGCCAGTGCAGTTCTTGCACTGTGGTCAAATCGCATGCCAGAATTGTTGACATTGTTTTGTTTTAAAATGTCAGCTAACATATAGCCAAATTCATCATCCCCTACCTGATATGAAATTGGAAAGCATTTGGAAATTGAAGTATGTTTAAGTAAAAAGCAAGGAATCATTGACATCAATAATTTCACGATCCAAAGAAAAAGCAGGGGATTATAATTTGCAACAAAAAGCAAGAAGTACCGGAGCTAAACAATGTCATCTCTGAGAAAGCTTCCGTCAATCACATTTCCTTACATAAAGTTTATTACAGAGACATAACTTAGTTTTAAAAAAGGACAAGGTTAAAAGTAGACAACTTTGGCAGAAAAAAGGATTTCACATTCATATTATTCTATGGCTTTGGAAGTTGGTTTTAAAGACAAAATTAACATAATTCAATTTCATTATCGACAAACATTATATTTTTGTTGCTATAGATTTGCGGGTTTTTGAAAGATTGATGTTGAGAATGAGAAGCTAAAGAGTGGTTCTTTTATTTACACCAAAATAAGAGACAGAGAAAGGTGAAAAGGTAAGCAGATTTTCATCTTCAAGGTAACCAAACCAGGAGAAAAAAAAGTATCATAGAATTATTCTAGTGACTTGTACAGAATAAAGATAGATGTTTGAATTTACCTTGCCTATGAAAGCTGATGATCCTCCTAATCTGGATACACCAACAGCCACATTAGCTGGAGCACCACCAGGAGCCTTCTTGAAAGCAGGCGCTTCAGCCAGAGAAACCCCCCCAACAGTTGGTACAAAGTCGATCAATAATTCACCAAAGCAAACAACTAGTGAATTGTTATTTGCAGAGTTCCTGTTTGTATTAGCAGGAAGATCAATAGCTCCACCTACAATATGCAGTTGCTCAATACAACAGATGTTTTCTAACATTGTTCAAACTAGAAAAATTGAAGCGAATATTCCCTACCAATATGCCACCCCTAGTACATGCTAGGCCAATCATTTCACTTGAAAAACATTAGACTAGCCTCTTCATTTTGAATTACAATTTTAAAGTAAGGATCTTTCTACGCAAATCAAAATGCCATTGGGAATAAGAAGAAGAGATCCAATTCGTTCTTCGTCTTCATTGTAGGTAGTCTTACCGTATCTCTCCATACAGATCCAGTGCACAGTTATTATGCTATACAAAGCACGAGATTTCATTTAGCCAACATCAAATTAAATTGTTGACCAAATTAGAAAGCAATCAAAATACCATCGTATCAGATATATATTAATAAATGAAAGAATTTTAAGATTACTCGTTCTACCAAATACCACATAGTACTTGATTACAAAGAAAGCGCAAACTTTGAAACATGAAAGAAAACAAGTAGTATCATTTCAAATACGCAACAAAACGAACAATCATGGACAAGAAATCCGTTTTCAAAAGAAAGCTGAAAGCCCAGAGAGAAAGAATATTGTGATCATATATATAAGACCAACTCAAAACCCAGACTAAAAAAATGGCACAACCTACAAATTTAATCAAAGATGAATATTTTGAATCAAGAAAATGAGATGAACCTGGAGTTAAATTCCCAGCCATTTTTTGGAAAGATTGAATTAGAAAATGCAAAGCAATGGTCACAAAAACCGGTGGTTTCAGCAGAGAAAGAATGGGCGAAGAAAAAAACGAAAGAAGCGCATGGAGAGGAAGGTGGTTGCCAATCTCGAGGGAATTTTGGTCCAAAAGAAAAGTTGGCAAATCAATATTTTGTTCACTTCTCTGGACTCCCTTGCCCTTCCCTTGTTTTATTTATTTATGTATTTATTATTCTACTTTTGTGAATTTTATCCTTTTTTTTTTTTTTTAAAGCAATGTTTTCTTTTAAAAAATACTTTTTATTTATTTATTTATGAAACACTCTTTGTGTTGTTACTTTTACTCTGGTTTTTTTTTTTTTTTTTTAACTTTTACTCTTAATATATAAGGTGTGTGAGAAATTCAATGATTAGCGAAATGAAACTATACATTAGTTTTTTTTTTTAAAAATTGTATTTTGAAATAGAGAAAGTGAAATTAACTTCTTGTTCTCTATGATAATAATTTTATATTCTCAATTAATGAAAAAAAAAAACTAAAAAGTAAAATTTTATTCTAAGAATATTGAAGGGACCTACCAAAATTAATGTTATTTTATTTTTGGAATATTCTATGTCCTTAAATAAAAAAAAATTAAGCTCATTATTTCAACAATATTAAATGATCTTAAATAAATACGTGGAGATTCGTACCTAATCCGAGAGGTATTATTTGTTTTGATATGAAGATTTTACGATTTTATCTCATAAAAGATATCTCACAAATTGAAATTAAGTCTCTACATATATATAATTTTTTATCAATCTATTATCTTGCTGTGGGATTGAGGGCGTTACCACCTTTAATGCTTGACATCTCTGTCAAGTCGAGTTTATCCACAAGACCAAGATCACATAAGACCATCGTGTAGCACTTAGTGATTCCTATGACTCTACCATGTAGCATTTAGTGACTCTTACGACTCTACTGTGTAGTACTTAGTGACTCCCACGATTACGATTTGGTGATTGTTCTGATACTATTTGTGAAGACTCGTACTCAACTTGCGAGGTATTATCCCCTTTGACCTGAAACTCTCACAGTTTTATCCTATAAAAGACACCTCACAAGTTGAGATTAAATCTCTATATATATATCATTTTTTATCCATACATCATCTTGATGTAAAATTGAGGGCATTACAAAATGTATTTAAAGAAATTTTATTTATCATACATAAATCTAGGTTTTATTCTTTTTTTAATTTGGGGTGCATTAGGAGTAAAGTTTTCATGTGCACTTTCTTTTACTTCTTTTTTATACTATATATATATATATATTTTTTTTTTTTTTTGCTTCTTAATCAACCAAGACTCATATTTAAAATTTACAAGTTAGTAATATATAGTTCCAAAGATATAAATCCTTTTTACTTTAACAATTATTTTATCCGAGAAAAAACCAATTATTGTAATTTTTAAATACATTACTTACTTATATTGAAAATTTTGAGTTTTCTTTTTTATCAAAATTGTCCATCATCAAGAGTACATTTTGCTCTGTTGTGACAACACAAAAAAAAAAAAAAAAAAAAGGTTAAAACAAAGATTGTTCAGTTGATTGGGTGTCCCTCAAGGCTACAATTTTCAAATTGAAAGCGACATAAGTGCATGAACACAAATTTCAATTTTTTTTTTTGGTAATATTTGAACATGAATTTATTGCAACAGTGTAAATTTTACATGCTCAAATGATTGAGATAACCTTAACAAAAACAATTGTCACATTTTGCGCGTTCTAAAATGAAAAAAAAAAATCACTTTAAGAAAAATATGATAATAATAATATTTAACAACTTCGTTTTAGATAAAAATACAAAATCAAACTCATTAAAAGTATCATTACAGAATGCCAAGTTACATTTGAATATGAAATATTGATAAAAAAAAAAAAAAAAAAAACAGAGTGGTAGTAGCAGGTCAAATCCAAATGACATATAGATAAATAGTCCACCTCTGGGAATAGAATGACAATTTACAAACATAACTATAGCATACCAAGATAGAAATCCAATAGTAAAAAATAAAAACTTATAATAATTACTGGTATAACCACATAATCGAATATGTGAGTATTCAAATAGAATTAAGAAGTTGAACAATTAAGGAAATCATCAATTTCAAGTGCAGCATAGGATGCAAAGACAAAAGATTCAAGCATTCTTAGAAATACATTATTGGAGTTATTCAAACATAAAGACATTTAACTGTGCAAGCAACCTTTCCAAGAAAGAAAAAAGAGATTCGAATAAAAAAAGGAAAAAAAAATGAACTTATAAAATCAGCTTCACCCGAAAATATGGGTTTATGAATCCTATAAGTACATCAAAGATTTGATATATGCCCAAGCCTCAATCAATGGTATAAACGTCAATAATTATCAGCTGCAATAGCCTTGGATGCTTTCCCAAGCTCTTTTAAATAAGAACCATATTTCTCTTGAAACTTCTTTTTTAGACATCTTAAAAAGTGTACTCAACTTAATTTCCTACATAGCAAATTCTTACTTTCCAGAATCTCAATAACCAGTAACCAAGGCTTCAGCCTATGCTCAAGACTACATATGAGCACCATTGGGTTGTTTATTATAAGAAAATATATGTCTGTTTTTTCTGCTAAGCAAAACCTCAGTGAATTCCTTAATCTTCCTTTCTGACCCAGCGAACACCTGGGGTTCCTCCTAAAAGTAGACATGATATCATCTTCAGAAATCCCCAACCCCCTAAAAAGTTTTAATTTGAGTTCCTAATTCTCTTAAATCATTGAACTTAATGTCCTGATAGCAGCAAGAAACATATTTGACTTCCTATCAAATCCCACATCATCCACTCTTTTAATAAACTGCTTAATGCTCTCAGTTTATGCGGAAACAATCCAAGGAAGCCAAACAGATATCTAACAATTTGCGATGAACTAATCCCACAACTTTTCATGAACTCTGTATTAGGCATCATAGTTTTTATGCAAATCAGATTTCAAAAACCAAGATAAAGTTTTTAATAACTTAATAACACCGGCATTCGATCCTATAACACTCTTTAACTTAATAATACCAAATACAATATCAGCGATATCCTCTAATGAAAATCCTAAATCCCTAAAAATGACTGAAACAGAGGATATTCAAACAATAAAAAGATATACCCTGTAGTATTAATTAAAGGTCCAAAGCCTGAGTCTTCCATCAAAATCCAACGCTCATTTTCAGCTCCATTTAACTTAACAATAAAAGCCTGTAAAAACTACTATCCCATTAATTTATTCTTTCGACTACTTCTAAGCCATAGATAAATTTTCATTTCAAAGAATAATTTATAACAATCAAATTTAGCTAAAATGTTCATTATCAAAGCTACCATTTAATCTTAGAATTTTTCTTCTTTGAAAGATTAAGCAACCCAGTTTTAAACCTACCAACAAAGTATTTCTTGTGGCTGCAAGGACACAACAGAATTAAGGTTTCAAGGTTTTTCTTAAAATGAATTATATACTACGCAAAAGCAACTACATAAATATCTTAATAATGATAATTCACATATCCATATTACTTTACAATACAAAAAATATTCCATCTTTTCAAACAACCGGGTAATGATTCATTAAGCAAAGAATTAAACCTATAGAGGAATGTACCTTATTTTTGCATTCAAGCAATTCACTGTTGCCAGTAAATGATTCGCAACCTGTTTGAGCATTTAATAAAATAAACGTAACAGATATTTTAAAAAATAAAGCTAAAAAAAAATGCACTTTGTTAGAGTATAAAGGAGATTGATTAGAACCTATTCTATTTAAATAATCACTAAAGTAAAAAGGAGATTGATTAGAACCTATTCTATTTAAATAATCACTAAACATAATCTATTATGCTACCTTCAGGTTGCGAAGCATCTTCAATATTGCAGGATTGACATAAAGCTAAATTTCAATAACATCATATTATTATAAAACAACTTCCATTAAGAAAACCAAACATAAGAATATTAATAAGAGATTTTAGCCGCGGATAATTGTTTAACTAAAAACCACCCAAGAAATACAACCCATGGTGAAATGTTGTTTCCCAAAATTCTACAGTACCAAGTCATGTACAAGTAATTGAAATTGTTAGCATTGTTAGGAATAATGACTCAGATCCTATAAGAAATTTACTTGAGATTTGTTAGATATTACTTGATGGATAAGAAGATTTGTAGAATAAGAATTATAAAAAGAAATGAATTTTTAATAGGCAAGTTTGACTTATAGAAAAAGAATTTTAAAAGGAGAAGGATTCTTAATAGGCAAGTTTGTATGATTATAAATAAGTATAGTTTCTAAATATTAGGTATGAGAAAAAGATGTAAGAAAGTTGTAGGATTTTATGGGTAGACACCCCATAAGACTACTGGAGATTTACATCTTATAGGTGTATATTTTTGTTTGTGAGTGGATTAGAGGAGACTGAGAGGAGCCACATAATTATGATGTATGGGTGCATATGGGTATGTGTTTCGTTGTGTTGAAAGGGTGTGTATGGATATGTGTTTGTTTGGGTTGAGAATACTTTATAGGACTAGGAGAGATTGAGAGAGTCTATGGGTATTGATTGTTGAGTGGTTGATATGTTTTGATGTATGTTTTTAATTCTCTACAACTAGTAGATCTTGTTTCTCATCCATGGATGTAGGTCAATTGGACCGAACCGCGTTTAATTGTTGTCTCTTGTGTGATTGTTTGATCATTTGATTTTGTTTCTACTGATAGGAATTAGATTGAGGCTTTTGGCTTAATAAGTGGTATCAGAGCCATAGTGATCCTTAACAAGTGGTGTCAGAGCATGGTTCGAAACATGAGAAGAGGCAAGCTTAGAGGAGCTCGATTCAAGGAAGAAGTTCAAAGTCATGTTTTAAGGATTGAAGATCGATTTGCATGGGGCTTGAAGATATATAAAAGAAGATGATTGTGAGACTTCCATTGTAGGTAAAGCCAAGCATGTCTAGTATGATGATAGATGATTGATGAAATTTGAGTGGAGGTAAAGATTGTTAGGAATAGTGACTCAAATCCCATAAGAGATATGTTTGGGATTTGTTAGATATTACTTAATAGATATGAAGACTTGCAGAAAAAGAATTCTAAAATGAACAAGATTCTTAATAGACAAGTTTGACTTGCAGAAGAAAAATTTTAAAAGAAAAGAAATTCTTAATAGGTAAGTTTATATGATTATAAATAGGTAAAGTCTCTATAGGATTAGGTATAAGAAAAAGATGTAAGAAAGTTGTAGGGTTTTATGGGTAGACACCCCATAAGACTATTAGAGATTTATGTCTTATGGGTGTGTATGTTTATTTGTGAGTAGACTAGAGGAGACTGAGAGAGTCCACATAAATATGATGTATGGGTACATGTAGGTATGTGTTTGATTGTGTTGAAAGAGTGCACATAGATATGTGTTTATTTAGGTTGAGAATGTTTCATAGGACTAGAGGAGGTTGAGAGGGTCTATAGATATTGATTGTTAAGTGGTTGATATATTTTGATGTATGTTCATAATTCTCTACAACTAGTGGATCTTGTTTCTCATTCGTGGATATAAGTTAGTTGGATCAAACCACGTTAAATTATTATCTCTTGTGTGATTGTTTGATCGTTTGATTTTGCTTCTGTGACGTAAATTAGATTGAGGCTTTTGGCCTAACAAGTGGTATCAAAGCTATAGTAATCCCTAACAAGCATATCACAACAAAAGCTTGATTTGAGATGTCAAAAAAACATTATCATCTATTCCAACAAAAAAAGCCCCTTAGAACCTTGGGATGGGAATGCAAGACAGCCTTACGCATAGTTAACAGCAGCACCAGCTCCACGAAATCAAAATAAAATCTTTTTATTGGCTTTCCCAATTCATTCGTAAATAAGAATTTAAGGGCTAAAACAAAAATCAATTAACAATACAAAGTGAAAGACATTAAATAAAAGGAAACTTACTTAAGTGCCTGCAACTGTACCACTATATATGATATTCCAAATTTTTTTGAGTTTTTTTTTTTATTGAAAAATAGTTTTTTTTTTTTTCAAATGTGTAGGTTAACAAAGGTGAGTTCTTTTGTTCATTAGGAAAATTTTTTTTTTTTCAGATTTTTGTACTTGCATAAACATAAGGAACAAATGGTTTTGGGGAAGGGAAAGAAGATTAGGGATTTTTGGGAATTGAAAAGGATTTTGACATTGAAACATTTTGATTTGTGAAATGAGTATGCGTCATATTTAGTTTTGAATGAATACCAAAGAACATTAGAAGATCTAATTGAAGAAGGAATGCAAATGATTGGACTTGAAAATATGAACTCACCATGCAAATGTGATCACTTTAGAGTCTTACATATAATATAATATATTACTTGGTAAATGTCTCGTGTTTCAACAATAAAAGCCAATTAAAAATATTAAAAATATATTTGTACCATACTTATTTTATAACTTTTGAAATATTAAACTTTCTAAAAATAAATATGAAAATTCATCATGACAACTAAAAATAAAAAAAAAATTGAAATGAATTGAGAATTTTGCAACATAATCAATAAATTTATAATCAAAATTTTTCAATAACTTTCAATTTGTAAGTTAAGTCTTTAATAATTGGTTTTGTAAAAAGGAATTATAAATTAATGAGTATATTTATCAATAATCATAAGAATTAAAAAAAAAACTTATAAATTGGCAATGTTTTTCTTAAAGAAGTAAAATCTGGATGAAAATTAAAGAATAAAAATGGGTAATTTTTTTTTAAGGTTTTCCTTATAAAGGTTTTTAGAAGATTAACAACATTAAATAAATTGACAGAGAAATGATTAGATAAGGAAGAAGAAGAGACTTCATCATTTTTGGGTTTAATGAATTAAACTTTTCACTTCCTTTTCATTCAATGAATGGATTAATTGTGATTATGGGGTGAAGAAATCGATAATTGTTGGAATTAAATACTTGTTGATTTGAGCAATCTCTTGGATGATTGTAGAGCTTTAAATTGCAAGTTAAAAGGTTAAACTAATTTGTGAAGTTGTACAGTCAAATAAATAGAAAGATTTCTCTAAAAATAAAAAAATAATTTATTTATGAAGTTACACATAGCATCTTTTTAGAAAATTACAAATTCAAATAGAATTATGTTAGATTAGATAATATCATCATTCATCTTAAAGGTATCATGCAAGATTTAGGGAACATCTTTTCCTATCTTAATCTTTATTTGTCGATGGACGATTGTAAGCTTAATATAAAATTTTATTAAGATAGGTTTTGATCTTGACATGAGGTTAATTTTTCAAATTTTTATAAAAAATTAAAAATATTTTTATATGTATAAAAATATTTCAATTAATTTGATTTACTCAATATATGGATTGTAGTAATTAATCCTTTCTCTTCTATACTTTTTTTTTTCTTTTAAATTTTTTCATTCTAGCAGAAATGAATCCTTGCCATGACATAAATCAATACAATGCTACTAAATTTGCTAATAACTCTAAAGATTTTGTTTAAATTTGTCAAATACTAGTTTCTTGTTAAAAAAGTTTAATATTCAAATAAGTTTTTAACTTTTACAAAATGCAAAAATACATCTATCATAATGTATCGATTTGGAGACTTAATCATTAGACGTAATATTAAAAAATCATCACAAATCTTTTTTGTTGAGGTATGATCAGCCACTATTTCTAACTTTTGGTCTACAAACTTGAAATTAGGTTCGAGAGTATAATTACATACGGGAAATGTTATAACATTCTCACAATGCCCATCCAAGGATTATACAAATTAATTTTTTAAGATCCTAACAAGGTCTTGTTTGAATAGTCTTTGGCTTAATATTTAACTTTTTATTATTATATTTATTATTTAAAATTTTCTATGTTATATTCGACACTTTCGGTATAACTTAAGAAATTTTTTTACTTCAAGAGTATTCAAAGAAATTACTTATTTCCTCAAAGGGGTTTCGTTGTCAAATTTATTTTAATATTTTTAAAGCAAAGTAGATCATAATTATTTTATACCAATATATTTGATATGATTCTAAAAATTTAGAAAAAAATCACCATTTATGACTTCCTTTTAATTTCATCATCAATGAAAATTTTAATCTTTTTTGTAATATTTACTCATTGTTTATATTATTGAAGTAAGTAAGAATTGTATTGGTCAAATTACTAAAATATTTTCAACACTTTTGAAATATTTTGAGAATATTCCTTGCTTAGGAAATCTCAATAAAATCTCTACTTGTGACGTTATCTTTATCCTATTAATAATACAATTTTCTTTGTATTTGAAAAATTCTAGAATATTTCTAACACTTTTAAATATTAAGAAAATTTCTTTACATTAATATTTTTAATAAAATCACCACTTGTGACTTTATTTTTTATTTTGTATTTTATTATTTTACTAGAAAAATTCTCGAAAAAATATTCTTAAAACTTTTGGTAAATTAAAAAAAAAAATCTTTTGATAAAATCACCATTTGTGACTTTATGTTTTATTAGTAATTTTTTTATGTTTAAAAAATTCTAAAATATTTCTAACATTTTAAAAATATTTAAAATTTTTTTTGCATGAATATTTTTAATAAAATTATCACTTGTAACTTTTTTTTATTGATAATATTTAATTTATTTTTTCATTATTTATTTATTCATTCATTATTCCAAAATTTTACATTTATTATTTTATTATTTTATTTATTTTAAGATATCCTAAATTGCAAATTAAAATACTAAAATAACATAAAAAAATAATAAATGGAATAAATGGAATAAATAATAAATTAAAAAATAAAAATATCAATTTTTCATCGATCAACGTCGGAGTCAACGCAGGTTAATGCTGGTCAACAGCAAACGATCTAACCTAGTTTAAAAATGGTCTAACCCGATTCAACAGCGATCCATTCCAGTTCGGTCCTGTTGGGTTCGACGTGGTTCAATCAGGTTCGGTTGAATTGGTTCATTTCAGAGCTAAGGCGGATTGTCAGGTCAAGTGTACAGATCTCGGATCAGGTCTTGAGTCAACACGTGGATCTTTTTTTGCCAAAATGACATTGTTTCAGTTTATTTTATTTTTTTCTTATAAAAACCTAAAAATTTTTGTGTAGGTAAACATACATAAAAAACTAAACGTTGAACATAGGGTTTTTTTTATTATTTTTTTAAATAAAGGCTTAACAACTTTTTTGAAAAATTGAAAAGCAAGCTAAATAGAAGCTCAATAAATTTTTGAAAATTTGAAAGGCTTGTTTAAGTAAAAGTTCAACAACTTTTGAAAATTTAAAAGGCACCTTTAAATAAAGGCTCGACAACTTTTGAAAATGTGAAAGACTTATTTAAGTATAAGCTTGACAACTATTGAAAATGTGAAACATTTTGCCTGGAGGACTTACAAATCTTGGTAATGAATGCTCCTCTAAGCAAAGGCTTTAAAATTTTGAAAATTTAAAAAACTCTTTTATAGAAGCTTAATTTTTGAAAATGTGAAAAGCTTCTTTAAGTAGAGGCTCGACAACTTTTGAAAATTTAAGACATTCTATCTAGAGGACTTACGAATTTGGATAATGCATGCTCTTACAAACAAAGACTCTACAACTTTGAGAATTTAAAAAGTTCCTCTAAGCATATGAGTATTCATTAAAATTTTAATATTTTCTTGAAATTGAAATCTCATTTTTGAAAAAGCAAATTTCTATTTTTTGAGGATTGAAGTCTTATATTGATCATTATCCTTACACAAAGGCCAAGTCTTAATTTTTATTAGGGAATAAAAAATTTTTATCCTTTTTTGCAACAATGGAATCCTAACTTTTCATGGATGTATACCAAATACTCTAAATGCAATGCATGTAACATAATCAAAATTATTCACTTCCAATTGTGGTAAGAGGTTTTAAAATCTTTCGTCTTTTCAAAATTCTCAACAATTGCCATAAGACTCACTTATCTTTATTGTTTGATCATTGCATTTTTCCCTACCATATCCTTTCTTCTTTATAGAAGTCTACAATACCAATGTCTTGTCATGCGCTTTTTTTTTTTGTCATTTTCTACCTACTTTTATCAATTTTTTAAAAGGTAATGCTATGATCTACCATATTATTGGGTAGTTTTTTTATCAATTTAATTTCAAGAAAAATAAAATGCATCACACATTCTTCCTATTCATTTATAAGGTGGATAAGGATCACAAATGAGATAAAGGAATGTATATGTATTATTTTTATTTTTCAAAGAAAATACATTTCATTAGACAGACAACATAGCAATAAAAATGTTTGGATAGGAACAAAAGCACGCAAATAATGATTACAAGATAGTCATGAACAATTTATACCTAGATTCCTTTTTCAAAACTCAACAAGATGATATCTTTGATCTTTTAAAGCTCGTCAAACCATGTTTGCCCTTATATTGTGCGCTTATCTTATGATATTGCCTCTCTTTTATATTCAAGCTACCTTTTTAGGTTTTTAACTTAGATATTTCTATCTTTTCTCTCTTTTTTTTCTTTTTTTTTAAATAAAATATATTTTCACAGCATCTGAGTTTATCGAATTAGGCAAATCATTTCCAACCATTTCTACCAATATCAATGCCTCATCAGAAAAAGCTTTCTTCACCACATACTGACCTTTCCAATTTGGTGTCCATTTTTTTCAATTGTCATGTTGATTTGGAATTATCTTTTTTAGCACTAACTCTCATTCTCGAAAGTGATGAGGGCAAAATTTCTTATCATGTGCTTTCATAATCCTCTTGAGATATAGTTGACCATGGCAAAGTGCTGTAAACCTTTTCTATTCAATGAGATTTAATAGCTCGTATTGATTTTGAACACATTTACCTTTTTCTAATTTAACTTCCACTAGCACTCGCAATGGGGGAATTTTCATTTAAACTGATAAAATAGCTTCCATTTCATAAAGCAAACAAAAAATGGGGTGCCTTCAGTAGATGTTTTGGATTGATGTTTTTAAGCATGCAAGGGAAAGAAAGGTAACTTCCTATGTAAATCTTTGTAGTATCAATCATTTTTATTCACAGATTTTTTTAATATTCTTATTTATAACTTTTACTGCCCTATTCATCTTCGGATAATATGGTGTCAAATTATGATGATCGATCTTAAACTAAGTGGACATTTCATTAATTCTTTTGTTGTTTAAGTTTTTGACATTTTAGAAATAATCCTCTTTAAAATCTCATATTATCTCATTTTTTATGAATTTGCATACTACTGATCAAGTGACGCTAGCATATGATACAACTTCTACCCATTTTGTGAAATAATAAATCATTACAAAGATGAATCTTTACCTATTTGAAGCTTTCAGGGTGATGAAATTGATGCCATCCATACCTTACATAGAGATTGGCCATATAAGTGCCAAAGTATGCAAAGTTAATAGAATAACATGGATCTTATTATCATAAATCTAACACTTATGACATTCTGGCATAATCAATACAATCACTCTTCATTGTCAACCAATAATAGCCAGCTTTTATAATTTGTTTAGCCATTATATGATCATTTGCATGTGCCTCACAAATCTCATCATACTTCTTTAAGAATTCTCTTTGCTTCAATTGCATTCACATGTCTTAAAAGCACTTGATCTTAGTTTTTTTTATAAAGGATATCATTATCAAGAAAAAAACCCATAGCCAGCCTTCTAATAATCATTTTATCATTTTTTGTTGCATGCTCTGTGTATTGTTGACTCTTTATCTATTGTAGAATATTATGATACCATGGCTTCTTATCAACTTCTTTTTTAATGCTTGAACAATGTGCTGGAAGATCTTTCACATCCAACTTGATGGGTTGGATATCAGTATTTACATCTATCTTGATCATTGAGCCAAAGTAGCTGATGGTCAGCAATCTAGTTTTTCTTTTTAGGTAAATGTTCAAACTGAATTTTTTTGAATTATTTAACTAGCTTAGAAATATACCATGGTACTAAATCAACTTTGGATCTTTAATTTTTTATTCTCCTCGTAGTTGATAGAGGACTAGGGCCAAAACCTAAAAAACATCCAATATTTTAATTTTTTTTTCAATTGCTGCTTACAAACCCATAACACAAGCCTTATATTCAGCTACATTATTTGTGCAATTGAAATTCAATCTAGCTGTGATTGAATAACAACGTCCATAAAAAGATATTAAAATTGCCCCACTACTCTGGCTTAGAGCATTAGCAGCTCCATCAAAATACATATTCTAAAACTTTTCAACAGGTTTTTCTTTTCATTTTGAGAAACAACTATTACATCTTCTTTAAGAAAAATTTAGCTTCATTGGTTCATAATCTTCGGTCAAATGATTTGCAAGGAATTCAGCTATTACACTTCATTTAATTACCTTTTAAGTTACATAGACTATTAATATCATATTTTAAGGGCATAACTTATCATTGCACTATTTTTTCTGTTAATGATGGCTTTTCGAAGATATACTTAATGGGATTTAACTTTGCTATAAGTCAAGTGGTGTGATAAAACATGTATGGCTTGAGCCTTTGAACTGTCTAGACTAATACACAACATATTTTTTCCAATGGTAAATACTTGGACTCATAATCAATGAACCTTTTACTCAAGTAATAAATCGCTTGGTTTTTTTATTGGTTTCATCTTTTTGCCCCAATACACTTTCCATTGAATTTTTTTATACTGTTAAATATAAAATTAAAAGCTTTCCCGAAACTAGTGATACCAACACAGGTGAATTTGATAGATACTCTTTGACTTTATCAAAAGCTTTCTAGCATTCATCATTTCATTCTCTTAAATCATGTTTTCTTAAAACCTTAAAAATGATATCACACTTGGAGGTGAGTTCAGAGATGAAATGAGCTATATAATTCAATTTTCCTAAAAAATCTCATATTTTTTTTAGGGTACGAGGAGGGGATAAGTTCTAAATGGCATGTATCTTATCTGGATTCACTTCGATTCTTTTTTCACTAACTAAAAAACTCAACAGTTTTCTTAATTTAGCATTAAATGTATACTTGGCGGGATTCAACTTCAGTTAAAATTTTCTCAACCTATCAAATAATTTTTTGAGAATGAATACATGATCCTCTCTTTTATGAGACTTTGCAATCATATCATCCACATATATTTTCATCTCTTCATGCATCATGTCATGAAAAAAAGTTACCATTACTTTTTAATAAGTAGCACAAGTATTTTTTAATCTAAAAGACATTATTTTGTAAAATGATATGCCCTGCATTGTTACAAATGTTATCTTTTCTATATTGTCTCAAGCTATCTTCATCTGATTATAGCCGTATAGCCATCTATAAGAAAACTTGGATGTTAGCAATGTTATTCCACTAAAGTTATTGATGTGGATAAAAGAAAGTATCCCTTAGGGCTGCTTATTCATATATCGATAATCCCAAATTATCATTTTTTGTCCTTATTGCCAACTAGCAACTATGTCGGGTTACCCATTCAGGATATTTTTACTTCTTCTAAAAATTGTATCGAACTACTTCTTTACTTCTCTTTAATTTCACAGTATTTATA
The DNA here is from genome assembly GCF_002303985.1 of Durio zibethinus. The sequence continues at coordinate 16,999,425 of NW_019168381.1, read as the reverse complement.
CGTTTTTGCATTTAACTTTTTATATACCGGCTTGCATCTGATTTTAAGGTAATTTATGCTTTATAATTCATGTAAGCTTGGCATATCCTAGTCAGACCATGTGATCACATCTACGTTATTCTTGAAGCAATTCTTATGCCTTACCCATCAATTGGCTAGAAAGGGATGTACCAACCTTAACTCTCTTTTATTTTTTTTATCTTTTAAATTCACTAATTCAGTAATTTCTAATAGGGCTCAATTAGTTTATCTTTATGCTTTACTAGTTTTAACAAATCAATAGGCAGAGCATAATCATCTAAATCTTCTTCATTATCAAGTTTATCATTATGAATTGAGTTTTTGAAATCTAATCCAAGATTATTGTTATGATTATCTTCATATTCATTATTTGGGAACCTAAAATAAGTGAAATCAAGAGAATATTGGCATAAATATTGCCATGGCTAGAAAATAGAAATGAAAGAATGAAAAGAAAAGTAGATCAAATGAATGGAAATTGAAACAATAAAAGAAATATAGATACATCTTCTAAGTCTTTTATTAAAATAACAAGCATAAAACACACCATAAAAGATTTCCTAATGCTTATAGAAAAAGTAATTATGGACATAAAGCTTCACAATGCATTACTTTTCAAAAGTTTCGAAGACAACAAGTAGCTCTATGACTTTTTAATTATTCAGCTTAAAATTCAGATGATAAGGGCACACTAATAGATGTTCATCTTAAATTTTTTTTTCTTTATCATCCACCATTTGAATGGGCAACTTAGAAAAAGCTTCCAAAAATTATGCATTTAGGGCTTTAGGTGAATCTAGATAGATACATCTTCCTGAATGAAAGAATCATGAGGTAAGGAATAACCATCGACTCTGACTCTAGTTCACATCCCTTGAGATTAGCCATTCTTTTTTTTTATTCATTATTTTCATTTTGTCCTCACTTGTTGGTTTATACCCCAAGCCAAATTTATCTTTCTTGTCATATAATGCTAGTGGTTTCATGATTCCTTGTAGATTTTTTCTAATTCTGGTTCTAGGTTACCATCCATTCTAGTAAGTTGCTTGATGACCATTTAAGCACTAGTAAATAGCTATGGTGAATAATTTAGATACTTCAACCACGTATGTAGTGTTGACATTTTTAAAAGATTTATAAAAGCATTCCAAAGCTTCATCTATAGCTTTCATATAAGAGGCTTTCATTGGTTAGGTTATCAGTAAATTTTCTTCTCCTGCTACACATATAAACTTTCCATTAATGATGAATTTAACTTTCTAATGTAGTGAAGATGAAACAACACTTGCTATATGAATTCATGGCCTACCTAAAAAGCAGCTGTATGAAGGTGAGATATCTATAACTTGAAATTTCACGTTAAAAATGAAGGGCCAATCTGTAATGGCATTTTTATATCCCTTAGCACCTATTGTCGGGTTTTATCGAAGGTCTGAACAACCATATGATTGGGTTTCAAGTACAATACATTTACAAGTACTTATGCCAATGTAGTTATATGCATGACATTAATTGAAAAGTTATTGTCGATTAGAACTTTAGCCACTATATGACTCTTATATTTAATAGTAATGTGAAAGCCTTGGTACTACCTCGACCTTATAAATGAATCTCTTCATCACTAAAAATAATATAGTTTGAGACCACAAAATTACCAAAAATTTATTCTGCATACTTGGTAGATACATTATGTGACACATATACTTGATTCAACATTTTTAGCAAATCATTACAGTGTGATTCTGAACTTTGCAAGAGTGACAATAGTAAAATTCTAACTAGCATCTTATTCAACTATTTTACCATGCTATACTCACTATGCTTTATTAGTTTCAGAATTCCCAAGCTTTGTTTTTAGATATTGACTTTTGGTATTCTTTGTGAGAGACTGCCATAAGGTTACTCTGCCTTCCTTTTTCTTTTTCAAACTTGGATTTTTTTCCCAATGTTCTCTAACATTTTTGAAATGCAACATCAGCCATTCTGAGTCATTTTTCCTATGCTTATTATGTTCATAGTGTCTAAATTTACCATGATATTATAATCATACTTTCATGGCACTACCTTATCATTTTGGTATGGAAAAGGACTTAGGGTGTTAGTAGTCACTACTAGTCGAAAGATAAATTTCTTCAGCATCAGGAATGACTTTGTCACAGATTTATGCATAAATTTTGTTCGTGCATCAATGGTAGACACTTCAGTTTTTGTCAAATTTTTTTTTCTTTATAAAATTTTATCTGATCATGTCCATCAAACTTTATACCTATTAACAGAACTGATCATAATTTTTGATAGAATGCCCTAAAATACTTTTATAATAGTCATAACTCTTAGCTAAATTAACCATTCCATGACAATTATAACCTTAACTAAAGTTTTAAAAATTTTAGCCATTAAAGTTTTGACTTCATATATCTGTTTTTTAACATAACATGCCTAGCCATCAATTAAAGCATTTATTATTGTCTAATATGATTTGGTAAAGGATTTTCATTAACATTTAGAGCCCCTTACTTACTGGTACCAAAGTTTAATACTCCTTCTTTGATTAACTTGCACTTTATACTTCAAAATAATGTAATTATCCGTAAAATGGCTTTCATTTCCATAATGATAATCACATGTACATTAGGATCATACCATTTGGGATACATAGGTTTCAATGGTCCATAAAGAATAAGGGCTAGCAAATGATTTTTCATAAGCTGACGGAATAAATCAATGTATGCCATAGGGATAAGATCAAAAGAGGCTTTTTCTTGGTTATTTCTAGGGACTTTTGGACCACTATCCTGGTTAGGTCCCATTATGGCCTAATAGGTACAGCATGATAGTTGTTCATATAGGTGGGTGTTTGAAAGTATAGTTAAAAAGAGGGTGGATAAGCTAATTATTGTATTAGTTAATATGGATAAGGGATGTGTTTCATATTATTTATGAAAAGGTAATGGGTTTGGTACATTGGTGTAGAGTATGGGATAAATCCTCTAATTTGTTGCCTACATAGTTCACTACTTGTGCTTCACTTTTTTTCTTTTTGGGAACTCACCTCTCTTTGCTCCACTCATCTCTCTTATTTCAAGTTTACCATTTTTTACGGTGTTCTCAATAATCTTGCCTAAAATCACTATGTTTGTAACATTTTTGATCGTATTTTTAATCAGTCTTTCATAATATGGTGTTTTCAAGGTGTTGACAGATAGGACAGTTGTTTTTTTCTTAGAAAGGGGCTATACTTGTGCATCCACATCTTTTTATCTTTGTGTGTATTCCTTAAAGATCTCAGTTGCTTTCTTTTTCATACTTTACATAGACAAATGATTTGGAACTAAATTTACAATATACCGATATTGAGTAATAAATGCCTTTGTATGCACTTTCCAAGAATGGATATGAGTCATATCTAATTGAACATAACATTTAGCTACAGAACCCATAAGACTATCTTAAAATATGTGCATCAATAGCTTTTTGTCATGAGCATGCGTAACTATCTTATGACAATACATAGCGACATGAGTCACTGTGCATTTTGTGCTATCGTACTTTTCAAATTCAAGAATTTTGAATTTAGGTGAGATGACCACATTAGGAACCAAACAAAGTTTAGTTACGTCCATAAAGCTATAAAAATATTCCTTTTATGACTCTAAGTCTTTCTTTTAGCAATTTCATCTTCTGTTGGAAACTTGAGTCTTCCATTATTTCAGGTGCTTTAATTCCTAGCTTTTCTTTCTAGTTGGGATCATTCAAATTAGGAATTAAGATTGGCTTAGACGATTTCTCCACAACAACTAGATTAGCAAAATTATAGAATTGTTCTAGAACGAGTGTAGATGTCATTCATAAATAAGTATGTGGATATCCTTAAGGAGTAGAAATTTACACTTTAGCCCCTTGAGAAGTTTAAGGTTGCCAAGGCTTAAACCCTTGAGGGTATACAGGTTTCATTATGTTTGGCAATTACTCTTGAAAGCTCAAATTTCCTTCTACTACTTTGCCTTTGTCTAGATTTTTAAGCATATCCATTATCTTGTTAATATCTCTTTTTAATTCTTTTTATGCCCTTTTAATCTTTTCAAATCGACTAGCCTATTTTTGTTTCATGATTCTTGTTTGAGTCTTAATGTTGTATGAATGACAAGTAAGATAACTCAAAATTTTTGGTGGGCAAACTATTCTTAAACCTCAATTACCACAATTGTTATGAATTAGGATATTATATTTCAATGCCTTATCCAAACCAATGTATGAATGCAAAGTGGACAAAAATAAACAAAATGAACATAATGCATCAAGAAGAGTTTGCCATACATCAATTAATAGCAAACGATTCTTATTATTGATCCAAAGTTACATCCATAAAAGCTCAAAGTCTATGCCTATCAAAGGAACTTTTTTTTTTCTGTTGATATTGATCCTACTCCTCATCAAGAAAATTTAGTACATTTAGGTAGTGTGCCCCAACTAGTTGTACTCCTATCTTTAGTTTTTTGACCTTGTCTTCCACTTCTGCTGCCTTATGCAAAGTTATGTTGATTTGTTCAAACAAATGTTTCAAGTGTTTTTCTTTTTCCATGTATGCATTCTTCCATTGTCTCTTTTTTTAAGGTATTCTTGGCACTTTTCTTCTAGAATGGAAGCCTAAGTTTTGACCTTATTGACATCATTCTAAAGCATCAAATTATACTTTTGAATTTCTAAGAATGTATTTTTCACTTCTTGTATTTTTGCTTGCAATTGTTCACTTTTTTTTAGGAGTCGAGCTGGTTCAATAGTGGTAGATGAATGTGTCTTGTTTAAATCAACGAACAAATTCTTCCATCCATCTTTATCTTGACCAAGCTATTGAAATTTTCTTTCTTGCCGTTACATAATTTCCTTCATTTCTTTTTTGAACCTTTTATTTTTGTATTCCAATTCTTTTTGTTCTTCTTATAATTTTCATTTTGTAATTTTTGCTTTTAGCAACAAATCCTGAGGCTTTTGAGAAACTGGACTAGATGGGTTGTTTGGACTATCTTCATCTTGAACCATAACATCTCTAGCTTGCCTAGTGTGTCACATAAAATATTCTAGGCTGATTTTGTCGGTACGCTTGCCTTGATCCATTCTCTTTGTTTGTTTTAATTCTTGGACAATCTCTCCAGCCATCTTTATGGAATATGGTTCACCGTATACAAAGCCTAACTGATGAAGTTTGTCATAATATATAGGTTCATGGACCTATCGCTAGACATAGACTTTAGGAGTCGTTACTAATTTTTTTTTGTTTAGGTATGATTGATCACTTGACTGAATCTGTCCTACTTTAAAAAAGGGTTCTAAACTTGATTCAGGTATCTTTAAAGGGTAGATTCTGGTCTAAGAAACTAGATTTTAGGTTCGAAAGTATGGTTATACATAAGGTTATAACAAGCTCACTACACCTATCTAAAAAATGGTACTAGTTTGATTTCAAATTATCCAAGCCATGAATTTTTTTTGTAATTTTATCAAATAATTTAATTATTAAAAATTGATCTTAAAATTATTCTAATAGTTTGATGACAATTTAAGATAATTTTCTCACCATAAGAATATTCATAGAGACTAATGTCTCATTTTAAAGAGACTTCGTTGTTGGATTTATTAGCATATTTTATTTTAAAAAAATAATTAATAAAATCTTTCAATAGTTTGGTAAGATTTACTTTGATGCAGATCTCCTAATAGTTTGATGAGATTTTATTATAAAAATTATGTATTAAACTTATTTTTAGAAAATTTATTAAACCTTCCAATAGTTTGATAAGATATAATTTAAGATTTAAATTCTTCAATAGTTTGGTAGGATTAAAATAATTTATTTTAAACTATTTTATAAAAAAATTAATTTAAAAAATTCTCTAATAATTTGATAGAATTCACAAAAATTTTAAATTCCACAAAAATTTTAAATTCATAAAGAAGAAAAAAATTTTAATTTTGGGAATAAATAAATAAATAAAAGAATTTAATACAAATAAATAAATAAATAAAATTACTAAATGTCTTTAATGTGGCTCGACTTTAGCTTGAGGGCGCAGCTCGGCTCTAAGCACAACAAATGGTTGGATCAACTTGGCTAGGATGGCTTGGCTTGGCTTGACTCTTTTTTCAAAGAAATTGGCTTGGCTTATGGCTTGCTTAAATGGCTTGTCCTTTCTTTTAATAAAACGATGTTGTTTTAATATATATATATATATATATATATAAAACAAAAAAAATAAGTTTTTCTTCATTTCTCTTTGACTCTTTCTCTCTTATTTTATATATTTCTAGAGCTTCTCTATCCAGGAAATAATGAGAGCTGCCAGACACTCAACAACCCAGAAGTTGATGAATATCTACCATTGCCATCACTTCATGTCATCAACCATAGTTCGTTGGTCGTCTATCGGTGGCTGAAATTATTCTAAAAATTCTCCACAAGCTTGCCTTGGCCTCCTTTTTCCCGTGTTTTAGTTGGTTTCCTTAGTAACTCATTAGATTTTCGAAAATCTAAGCTTGAAGTTACGATTTAACTTCCCTTTCTTCACCGTTCCGATAGCTACCACCTTTAGATGTGTTAATGTCCTTACCTTTATCATTTTTTCATTGTGTTTGGAAGCTCGAAACCTCTAAAGGATGACTAAACTGAAACCCAAAATATTTTGCTTTTTCGCTTCTCGTCATCTTTGGTTTTTGACTTTTTTTTTGTTTATTGACAGAAGGTGGCCGTTTCATCAAAGATTGAGGACGATGGCAGGGTCTACTTGAGTGAAAATTGGTGGTTTAATCTATTGGGTTTGGTTCTAGTGCTTGTGGTTTTTTGTAAGATTGTTTGCAGGTTTTTGGGATTCTAGTTAGGCTTGATTGGATTAAAAGGTATTGGTTCCAGCGATGGGTTTTGGGTAGGATCATATTTGTGGTAGTGATATTAATGGCAATTGGTTTTTTTTTTTTTTTTTAGCTCTAGGTGTTAAGTTGACTGTGATGAGGTTCTTGGTGATGGGCTATTAGTTTCCTAAACAAGGTGATGGTTAGGCGTTGGGAAATGGAGGGGACGACGACAGTGAGAAAATGTGGTGGTTTTGTGGGTTGATATAGGCCTGATGGGTTAGTGAATCTTTAGCAATGGTATCCCTTTTTTTTGTGTCTCCCTTTATAGGGATATAATCCCTTTAAATATTGAAAAAATTCAACATAATTTGGGATTTAATTATGATTTTATTTTTATGAATTAATTATATGATTTTATTTGATTTTGCAATGATTGCAAGAATTAAGTCCAAAAATTCATCCATAATCAATCGGAGATCAAATCCCCAATCCTTCATTTTCCAATTTCTTTTCCCTTTTTTATTTTTGGAAAAAAAAGTAAAATTAAATCACAAATTAAATCAAATCAAATTAAAATTTCTATTGGGTTTGAAGCTTCCTAATAGGGCCTAACTTATGGTAAAAAACCCGTTTGTGATCCTGAAAAAGTTTTTGGATAAAATGGAGTGTCTATAATTACCTTTCTTTGTGTATTTTCTGTGAAACAAAAATTACGCAAAGACATAGACAACCATTATGTCCAGTTCAATGCAAGGATCCTCTAAACTGAGGCATGCAATAAATCAAGAAATGGGCCCCTCTAAATAGAGGTTCAACAACATTAAAAATTTTAAATAGAAATGTCAAAAAACATCAAAATTTTTAGCTTAAAATCTAATTATTCACAATTTGAAAATTCAAGGGTTCACAAAATTGCAAAGATTTGCAAGGTTTCATAACAAATATTGAAAGATTCCAAGATTTTAAGATTCGTAAAGATTTTTAGATTTGTAAGGTTTCTAAGTTTCGTAAAGATTCCAAAAGTTTGTAAATGTCTCAAGATTCTCAAAGGTTCCCTATTCACAAAGATTCCAGATTCACAAGATTTCAAGTTTTGCATAAGTTTTGATTTCACAAAGATTCTAGGTTTGCAAAGACTTTCAAATTTGCAAAATATTCAGATTCTTAAGAATTTAGATTCGCAAGAATTTCAGGTTTACAAGAACTCAAAGATTCACAAGAATTCATAAGAGTTTTAGATTTGAATTGAAAGATTTGCAAAAATTCATAAGAGTTTTAGATTCACAAGAATTGAAAGATTCGCAAAACTTTCGGATTCGCAAGAATTTCAGGTTTGCAAGAATTGTAAACATTTACAAACTCTACTTCACAGACAATATTCAAATATTTGCATTCAAAAAATTTAAAATTTCATATAAAAAATTAATGGTTTCACATCAAAGATTTTAAGGCTCACCTCCAAAATTCAAAGATTTTCATTCAAAAATTTTAGAGATTCATATCGAAAATTTCAAAAATTCACATTAAAAAACTTTAATATTTCACAACCAAAATTTCAAATATTCTCATCCGAAAAGTTTATAGGTTTCATATCCAAAAGTTAAAAGTTTTCTTTTGAAAAAATTAGAAATTTGCATAGAAAATTCCAAAAATTCACATTTAAAAACTTTAATATTTCACAACCAAAATTTCAAAAATTCTCATCTGAAAAATTTTTGGGCTTCACATTTAAAATTTCAAATATTCACATTAAAAAAATTTTAAAGATTTACATCCAAAGTTTCAAAGGTTTTTTTTTTTTTTCAAAAACTTTATGGCTTTACATCCAAAATTTTAAAGATTCTCATTTGAAAAGCTTTTTTAAACAAAGGCTCTATATTTAAAAAATATAAAAAAATTTTCTTGTCAAAATAATCTCATCATGAAAGGTCTTTCTCATTTGAGGATTCAAAAGTAAAAAATTTTCTCCAATCAAAGTCAAATTCTTGTGTGCAGCAAATGTCATGATGCAAATGTCTGAACAATCTAGATTCTCACTAAACAATGCAAATGCATGTCTTAACCAATAGTGCAAATGTCATACTATGATTCAAATGTTCTCTATATGATGCAAATATATGCCTCAACCACGATACAAATGCAATTATCAAAGATTTTAAAAACAATGTAAACACAATATATGTAATGCATGTGTTGCTAAATCAATGCCATGAAATTTCAGTTGTGGTAACAAGGTTCTCAAGACTCAACCATCTCATATATTCCTTCTTAGTTTCTCATCATTAATGATTTTAGAACAAATTTCATTAATTGTTTCATGCCATTTTTCTCATCTAGTCACAACTCACAGGTTATGTTGACCAATCCATCATTGTATTCGTCTTTGGGTCATCTTATTTGCCCTTTTCAAAACATTTTTTTAGGCTTTTTTTCATTTTTGTCATCCTGGATTTCTTTCAAAAAAATGAAAAAAATCTTTTACAAACATTATCATTCATTTATTTATCATCATTCCTATTTATGACACACATGACACATTTTCTCAATTTATTCAAGGTATACAAACAAAAAAATGGGTATGCATTATCAAAAGAAAGTCTAGCCAATAGCAATTTAAAGGAAAACAAAAGAAAAATACTGTGGAAATAGAGTAATAACATCTAGAATGATGACTGTTCAGATAGTTCTGAACTCTAACTTAAAATTCTCTTTAAAAAACACATTCCATCAATATCCACGATCTTTATGCCACTTATTATCCTTATTCCTAAGATCTTCACATAAAGTAATTTTTTCAATTTTTCATCTCACTTAAATTGCCCTTTTGAGTTTTTAGTTTAACTTTTCCTTTTTTTCCTTTTTTTTTGTACGTCTCCTTTTTATTTTTTTATTTTTTTTCTTGTGGTCCATCAATGACACAAAAATCTCAAATAATCCAATGACAAATTTTCCCTAATTCAATTTACGATTCTTCAATTCAAGTATTCACATTCGATCAAAATAAACTTTTAAGGGATGTAGTAATAGCTAGGGTGAATGGTTATAAAAGAAATGGATAACATAAGCCCAAACTATATTTGAAGGGTAATAAAAACTAATGATCAGTTCTTTTGTGTAAGGCACATTGACATTTTACCCCATCGATTTTTTATTCTTTTTTTATTTCTCTTTTTATTCTTTTATTCTTTTTCATCATTTTTCAAAAAAAAAAGTACAAAAAGGCTTTGCCCTTAAAATCACTAAGGATAAACAAACTTCTCAAACTTTACCTCTCAGCCAAAGTTCTTTGAAGGAAAATTTCAACAAGCTCAAATAGGGTAGCAAAGGAGAATTTTACTCCTTTTGTGAAAGGTAAAAGAAAAATGGCCATTTATCATTCTAACATGAACATTTTCAATGAAGAATATTTATTGACCAAAAACAAAAATCATGTTGTTCACCTTTTAGTGAGCAAAATTCTTTGCTAGATTTATCTTTTATTATCCAGCAATCCGAATTACCACTATCAACTCATCAATCATACCAATGTGGATGATGCTTTCAAAATTGAATTTTGAATTATTGGCATGACTGTCTAAACATTCATTATCAAAGAATGGGTATAAGAAAAAATGTGAAAAGGAAAAGAGCATAAAATAGTGATTCGCATAAAAGAAGACATGAAAATGCATCATATCTGTCACTTTTATTAAAATAATAAAAAATTAAATTAAATTCTAGTACATAAAAAAAGTCCATTATTCTAAAAAAATCTTAAAATGATAAGCAATTTCAATCAACCTTTCATATCTTTCTCAAAATTATGCTCTTAGGTGATCAGACAAAGGGCCTTTGTGGACATTCAACTCCCTTAATTCATTGAAGCTCATTGTGCCTGCTTAAATCAAACTTTGCATCTTATGCTTGAAAGTAGGGCAGGTTTTTATAGAATAACCCATATTCCCATTATGATAATCATATGTGGTATTAATATTGTACCATTTGGGATAAGGTGACTTCAATGGTTCCAAAATAACTTGACATACCATGTCATTCTTAACTAATTTTGGGAATAGCTCAGTGTATGTTATGGGGATAAGATCAATACAAGCTCTCTCTTGGTTGCCTTTAGGTCTTTTAAACCACTCGCTTGATTGTAAGGCCTTGAAATTGGTGTACTAAGAAAACTAGGCCCATATGCAGATGCTT
>NW_019168381.1:16950830-16987370 GCF_002303985.1 Durio zibethinus | reverse complement strand
GTAAGGTATCAAGATTTCGTTGCGTTGGGTTGGGTTGATATTGGTTTCTACTGTGAATATGCTGGTGGTAACTTAAAGTTGGACTTTAGAATCGCTATTTTTTTTTTGATTTGTGATAAATAGTATGCAATTATATACAATTTAGCTGGAAACAAAATGTTGTGAGCTCGGAAGGGACTATTACTCCCAGCTATTTATTCTAGCAGTCATGATTTAAATTTTGATTCACCTGAGAATAGTCACCGGAAAGTTCCATTTATTAGGAAAAGATCAAATAATGCAATTAGTTGAACTTTAAACTTTAGTCCTTACATAATAATTTACAAAAATTCAATTCTTATATTAATTTAATTTAATAATATTGGTTCAATTAGTAACAATATTACTTAAATTTTGTTAAAGTTGTTGACGTAATCATTGATTATGCTGATATGGTATTAACTTTAATGATAAGAGATTAATTTGTTGACATGACAATTGGGATTAATAAAATCAATTGTTAAAATATATAAATGGTCATAATACTCATTTGAAATTTAAAATTTAGTCTTATGCTTATACAAAATTAAGATTTAGTTATTGTACTATACGAAATTTGAAATTTAGCCCTCTAATGCAAAAAATATTTTGAATTTTTAAAAATTTTCTAGTTTTTTAAAACATTAAATTTTAAAAATTACTATAATATTCTCTCATAATATTTATCACAATATTAAAAATCTATCATAAAATTTAGTGACAATTTTCATATATTATCACTAAATCTATCACAATTTTTTGTCACTTACGTGAAATACTATTATTAGTTCTATAACTATTTCTTATTATATTCTGTCATAAAATATAAATTTATTACTAATTTTTTAAACTTTTTTGTCACAATATATTGTAATATATTGTGATCATATGAACAAAAATCTTAAACCATTATATTAAAAATGTATCATAAATTTGTCAATATATGATACAAATCTATCACAATTAATTTTAACAAAACTATTATTTTGTTAACTTATCTAATAAATTAGAATTATAATTATATCCATAAGGGTAAACATTATCCATAAAGCAATGTTCTATTCTTTTAAATTAAACCCTATTTAAATGATTTTTATTAATAAATATAGGTTCAAGATTCTAAATAAATTAAAGTAATTTACAAAACTTAATGTGATTAGTTTTTAAAAATTAATCTTAGTATTTAATTAATATAATATTTTAAATAAGGTTTTTTGTGAAGACCCAAAAAATTAAAAGTTCTCATTAGAATATACAATATTGAAGTTTCAGTTTATTAAATAAATTATTTTTTCCTTTCATTTTATTAGGATTCAGAGTTTGTCTTTCAAATATTATAGGAGCTTATACCTTGTAAGAATCTAGGTTTGAATCTTTTATTTTGCTTGATTGGATGGAATGATTATTTCATTTATGGTCTATTTCAAATTCATTTCATTTATGGTCTATTTCAGATTCATTACGAATAAATAGTTTAGTTCATTATAAATTTTATTATATGATATATTTATACTAATTAAAATAATATTAACTTTGACATACTAATTTAAATTATTAATATTATAATTGATTAATATTAATGATAATAATAATATATATTAATATGATATTATTATTAATTAATTGTAATAATAAAAACTAATATATTAAAGGACTAAAATATTTTTAAAATTTAATATTTTTAAAAAACTAAAAAAAATCAAAATAATTTTTTTTGTATTAGAGAGATTAAATTTTAAATTTTGTGTGAGTATATGTACCACTTGCATAATTTAACAAATAATTTCATTAATCCCAATTGTTATATTAGCAAATCAATGTCACGTCATTAAAGTCAATGTCAAATCAATATGATCAAAGGTCACATCAACTAATTTAATAGAGATCGAGAAACACTTATATTAATTAAACCAATATTATTAAATTAAACTAGTATGAGAATCTAATTTTTACAAATTTTTATATAGAAACTAAAGTTTAAATTTCATTTAAATAAATGGATTAATTGTATAATTTGACCTTAAGAGAAAAAAAAAACATTTTTTTAAAATGAGTCCCTTTGGAAGTTGTTGGCAAAATCTCAAAAAAAAAAAAAAACCCCTTTTTATATAATGAGAAAGTACAAACTTTTTTTTTATAAGATTAAAGATTTAAAATGCGGACACAACCATAATTTTTATTACATTATGTTTATTGTAATTGTGGATATAACAAATAAGATAATGCAAATAAACTAATTAAAATATAGTTTGATGTTTTAATAGTCATGCTTATCATGGTCTTGAATGTTTTTAAAATTTTCATAATGAAACAAAATAATAATTTGATATAATCATATTTATTATGATATTTAAAATAATTTATAATATTTTAATCTTATATTTATTATGGCGAATAACGATGATGGAAAGTGATGTTATCACTAAATAACGACTGTTATATCGTGTCACATAAATTATTTAAATCCATGGATAACATACTAAACTTGCAAAACAATTACAATTAGAGGATATTAGATTCATATAAATCTTTTTGTTTCAATATGTAGTGTTATAGACCGTAAGTTTTGTATGACAAGGAAAAAAAAAGGATCAGAATTGTTTATTCAATCAAACAAACATGAAAGGGGTAGTGCTGGGGCGGTGGGTGTGTGCAGGATTTCCGACAAGGGTATTGGGGCATTAGGACAAATTAACAGTGTTTAGGAGCCTCCTTATAAGCTGATAATAAAATCCCACTTGTGACTGAGATAAGGTTTGTTAGTTTTCATTGTACGTTACTCTCCCTCTTAGGAGTGACTATTGAATCCACCACAGCGCGTGGCTTGGCTCAGGGACCACAAGCTGGGTTTCTTCCTACGTTTCTATTTTTTTTTTTTTAATTTGGATGTGTCAATAACTTTTCATTCATGTTCTAGCCAATATCCATTTCCAGTCTGTCCTTTGAGGAGCGAGGAGAAGGAGAGGGATTTCTTTTCTTCGAAAATTGGTCCCAGTTTTATTATGGGCTCAATCGAAGGCCTTAGCCTTACAAATTACAACTTGCAATCCCTTCCGTACCATGATGTGAGTTCCCCTCTGCATTCTTGATGGGACTCAGAACCCGGAGAGAGTTTATCGTGCCTCATTTTTCAAATTCCTTTTCTTATCCTCCATCATGATTTTATTTTTACCCCCCACTAGGAAAGAGAATCAGAGAAGATGAGGAATAGGAAATGGAACGATAGAAACAGCAATCACACGTTGTTAAAACTTCGAAAGATAACCATGACGGAAAATAGAAAAATTTTCATCGTCTGATTCTTTAATTCCTTTCGTGCTGAATAAGAAAAAAAATTTTTGAAAGCACTGATACAGTGACAATGCCGCTTCTCATAGCAAATTCTTCATGCTTGCAGCCAAAAGGTAATTAATGGTAATAAATGACAAAAATGACAGTCCGGAGCCAGAGGCTTGGTTTGACCCACTATTTGCGTGAAAATTACAATAGAATCATCAAGTCGTAGCAGCCAGCACCACAGTCCTACTCTTGTTCTGAAGTCTTCTGATGAATAATGGCAACGAAATATAGGCTGGCAACCCTAACCTACCCTCTTCACAGTAGAGTTCTTACAGCGAAATGACCAGCATTCAAACAGTGGCATGACTTACCACTAAAATCATAGACTCGGGGAAAAAAGGCCCTTTCTGTGGTTAGTCTATCTAAACCCATTTCATTCCATAAATGTATTCAACAACCTTACGAGTACCGCTCAGAAGTCTGATCTGATCCTTCAAGGTCTATTACTTTGAAGGTTTCAATAGCAAATCAGAATAGCCTGCAATGCATCTAAGCTATTATTAACATTTGCAGATGTTATTTTTCTTTAAAGTGTAATTTTTTTAAAATATTTCTGATGTACTTTTATTGTCTTCAATCCAAGCGTACAATGCAGAGCACCAAGGCGTCTGTGGAGGAACACTCCCTGCCAGCATATAAAGCTATCCAACATCTCAGTTAATGTTCACAAACCACGATACCTGCATGCCATCCAAGTGAAAATGATCTTCCAGAGCTTACAGTGAAGAAGCAGGCACGTGCATTTACTCTTCCCGGCCACATAAATTAAACCTAATGCATTTAACAGAAATCAATTCTTATAAAGATCACCAGCGAGATTTAAAGGAAAGATATTTTCCCGGTAAAAATTTCTTATGCATACCACAGTTTCTTGTTATCATCGTTAGCACGCTTTCATACATTCACTCGGCCAACAACATGATTAGATGAACTAGAGCATTCGAAACTTGAATTTTAAACAGTTGTTGTTCTACAATTCCCAGTCGTGGAAAATTGCCACAAGCAGTGGAGAAATAAGATGCAAACTAGTTTACCATGACAACATGAAAAAGATGAATGTGTCAATCAAGTCTGATGTGGCACAAACATATGTAATTGCAATCATCTAAAGCAGCTACAGACACAATGATTCAGTACAGTGAACATGAACCAGTAGAACCACCTCACGCCAACAGAGTTCAGCATATAATCTAGTGGAAGCCAATCTCACCTCTAACACAACTAGAGACTTAAGTGTACATTTCCAAGCATTTTATTGACTACTATTTTCAAAAGAGCTGAGTGATTTCAAACTACATGACGCCCAAATACATAATTAGAGCCATACATAAATGAATTATTAGACTGTTAAGAGCATGGTGTTGAATGTATAGAGGTAAGAACAAGGAAAGGCAAAAGGGAGTCTTAGCACACAACAATATAAGTGTCACATTGTTAGATCATATGATTGCACAGAAGATTAAGAATTAAATGTCAGTCTTCAAACAATAATTAATCTGAAAAAATGCACACACGAATTATCCCCTTCTTTCTTGTATTCTCAGCAGCAAAGAGTATATGAAATCTCTGCTCACCTTGATTAGTCCTAATTAATTCGGCACAAAAGCCAAGAATTCCACATTCACCCAAAATCACAACAGTAGTTTATCTCATGGTAGAGAGTTTGATCAAGATTCAGCACAAGAGGTTTCAGCTGCAACTCTTGAACACAGCCTCCCCTCCTTTTCAACCCAAACCAAAACAGATCTATGGCATTCTATCATCCAGAAGATTTACCTAAACTCAGTGGCAAAACTTTCAAAACCCAAGCCCTTCATCTATTTTACATATATTCAATCGATTAGAGAAATACTTTTCCACTAAAATTCAGATTTCAGCTTTTGATACCAAAGAGAGGATTTCCATTTTTATTAATTTTTTAAAGAGAGTTTCTAAATGATTTCCTGCTTGAAGATGACACTAGTGACATATATCAGTCCTGGAAATGAATAAGAAAGAAAAGCCAAATGGCATCATTCATATAAACAAGGTACATGCAATTGAAAGAATACAATAAAGAGTAAAAATCAAGAAAAAAAAAGGGCAGAAAGACTTCCGATACCCATAACATAAGCAAACACTGATAATTTGCCCTGAACCTTCAGCAAACAAAAGAGAAGATCTGAAATGATGCTTCTAAGTTCTAGCATCCACATCAAACCCTGCTCCGGTCCAGCCAGGTGCTGCAGACCCTCTACCCTTGGGCATAGCAACAAACCCCTTTCCTCTTCCTTGAAAATGGCTTTTCTTCTTTCCCTTTACTTCTCTATCATTGGTGGGCGGTTGATTCTGCCCATTCATAACTGGAGCATATCCAGCATTACCTCCATTAGGTAAATTTTCAGAAACAGTAGAGTCTGCTTCTGTTGTTTGTGGAATTGGGGAAGCATCTACAGTTACAGCACCCCGTGCAAATCCAATAGCTTTCATGTCCTAAACATGAACCAAGTGCAAACTTTCAACAATTTTTCTACGATTTACTCACATATATCAGTGCTTATAGTAATCCACAATCCTGAGAACACAAAAGAAATACAAAAAATGTTGCCAAGCAACAGGGCCCTTCTGTTAAGCAGGCACTTTAGTTTGGCTTCTTCAGAATAGCCATTTCCAAAATGATCCTGGCTCACTATGAGTAGATCAGGGAATTGATAAAGGCATTTTTGAAACCAATTTCCATACATCTAGAGTAGTTTATTATATTAGAACAAACATAATCTTAGAAAGATCAGCAAATTAAGACTTCTGATCTCACTTCATATTTTTCGCCTTCTTCTTATTTGGGGCAAGGGGCAGTTTAAATTGATTGATAGAACTACTGCCTAGAGGGAGCCAAACATTAACAAAAAATCAAGAAGGCCTATACGTGATGGTCAAGAAAGGTTTTGTTGAGTTTGTAGGCATGCTCACACATGAATATCTTTTCCATTTCAATATGACATTCCCTTATCAATCCAGTTTATTACACAGTGAATCCAAAAACGATTAGCAATAGAAAATCACAAGCAGAACTTACAAGAACAGAGAACCATTTTGATTTTTCCATTGGGTGACGTGTCTTTTCTGATGACTGTTGTAAAGCAGTTATCTTCTCCACATAAAGGACTGTATAAGTATATACTACATAGTATAATAAGGAGAAATAAGCTTACATGATGAGACAAAATGGATGTTCTACTTGGTTCAGAGCTTCCATTCGCCTTTTCAACTCCTCAAGTCAGGTAAAACTGAAGAGTTACTGCTTTCTCTGAACCCTATCAACGAAAATGCATCAAATAGTTACACAGTGCAATTAATGCCTACTTATCCACCCATAGCGAAGAAGCATGCCAAGATTGTTAAGTCCTAAATCTGAAATGCATATAAACAGGCTGCTATCAAATTGAAGATAGGAGGCAATATGCTTGCCAATAAAATGGATAGTAAAAAAACTGAAAAATTATTCAGTAGCCTGCCGCAAGTCCAAAAAATCAGTTTTGACCTTAATTAATTCAAATACAACCATACCCATTAGTGTTTAAGCAAATTCCAGAATCTATCTCAATCTGCAAACCCATGCGGGAAGACTAAAGTGTTACAGTAGTGAATTCCCTCATTTCAGATAAAATGATTTTACCTGGGTTACAGTAACATCTGAACATTTGCATTGGAAAGTGTTTTTCATGTTAAAATTTTATGATTTGGCCTGTCAGGTCCCTAATCAACCTAGTATTGCTGTCCCATTGAAGCAGACAGAAGTGCCAGAAAATATTGAGAACTCTACTTCGTTTAAGAAAAGATGAGATATAAGGCCATAATACAAGCTCAATTAAACTTGAGAGGGAGAGAGAGAGTGAATATGACAAACCTTTCGTGCTTTTTCTTCCTTCTGCTTGCTTCTGCTTTGCAATGCGTATTCTCTCAGTTGACATTTCAATTTTCTTTCTCATATGTTCAAGGGCTGAAGGTACGCACCATGTACTAACCACTCCACTATAGAAAAATACACATAAATGAAGAAATATTTCATATAATGGTAAAAACACACCAAACTCCTTTTTTAGGCCCAGCAATGAGTTTCATCTCCATTGTACAATTCGCTGGTTCTCTTTCAACATCACGAATTTTAGAATAATTTTCTTCTATGTACCTGAAAGTGTGCATCAAAGGAGATTAGATAAAATTCCCCAACAAATTAAATCATGAGAAACAGACTCAAAGAACATTAAAAAGAAGAGAAAAAATAACTTTATAACTTATAGTCCTCTTTCTACTTTTGTACTAGTAAATGCTACACACTGAAAAATTAAATTCTTAAAAGTTAAAAGCAAATAAATTTTTATAATTTAATAACTAAATTATGAGGGAAAAAGCTACTTTCTTACGCTTTTTTGGGTATGTAAGTAAACAAAGATTGTCAAATTGAAGTTTTTCAATATTAATTAGTTAATGCAGCTCATGAAATTGAAAGAAAAAAAAAATGCCAGGGTTCATAACCAAGTACAAATTGAATCAATTTCAGCTTTGATGATAAGAACTTAATTCAAGCAATAAAGATCAAATAAATAGAGATATAGGATTCAATTATCGTTTAAAGAAGTACCAAACTCTGAAGAAAATCTTATGCAAATATCACTAATCACTTCCTATCTCTTTATATCTGAATTAAAGTTTAAGGGCTTTAAGCTAATTCTTAAAGGCTAACAATTTATAGAAAACTCAGATATCTATTATCTATTTCTATACTGTTTTTCTACATAACATCGTGCAGTGCAGGATTATAAGAACACTTCCATTACAATTATTGAATTAAAGTCCAGCATTGAACAGAATCATCCAATAGGCCAGGTTACTACAATTGAACGCAGGCAAGTGAAAAAAACAAATGATGAAATAAAGCACATATCTAAAAATAGAAAGTCAGAAGTAACAATATGAACATACTTCTTGAGTTGAAGCCGCTCTTCCTCGATTATCTGCAGCCACAGCAGAAAAAAAATCGCAGTCACATTTTCACCAAAGTAATTAAAGAAACACAGGGAGAGAAGAAGAAAGAGAATCGACCTTCTCAGTGTAGGCGATGACAGGTGCTTCCCTAGCAAGTCCATCGGGTCCGATCTCGGGCATCAGGGCAGGATTCGACGCCATTTTTCTTCTATTTCTTTTGTTCGGAATTGAAATCAAAACTAGAAATAAAAATGGAAAACAGTCTTCTAATTTAAAAAAGGAAAAAAAGAGTCGATAACAGTGAGGTTTACCGTTATACTCGTTTCCGATCTTGCGTTTTCCTATTAAAGAAATTAGGTAAATTACACATATACGCGCGTACACACGTATATAATTATATACGTGCGAAACATATATATATATATATATATATGTTAAACTTGATTTTAAGTTTATCTGGTGAGTTTAAATATAATATTTAATTATTTTATAATTTATTTTATTATATTTTTACTCAAAATCATTATTTTTTATTTTTTATTTTTTATCTTCAATTCATCTTCTTTTATAATATATTTTTTTTTCTAAAATCAAATAAATTCTTTTTCTAATAATTAAATCCAAAACCTACGAAATTTTTTTTTTACAAATAAAAAAAAAAACTCAAACTAAAACCTAAATTTTGATTTGCTTTGGATGTTTCTACTAATAACTGTTTTTTTATTGTATTGATTATTCTGATTAAGACTTTCAAATTTTTTTGTTTATTTATTTGTATGTAAATTTTAAAGTTTTGTATCCTTTTAAGAATAAAATTTTATTGTTAAAAATTATATCAAGTATTACACAAATAATTAATTTGCATTCCGCATCCACACTAATTTCCAAGGCAACTATCAATTAAATTTAGAAATAAACCCAACACCTATCACAAAAACTTATGAAATTGAAATTCATCTAAATTACTCACACATAATAAATTCATAAAGCAATCACCAAATTTATATAATAGCGGCAAGATGTTTTTTTTTTTATGTGGGTTTTTAATTTTGAATTTTTAAGAATTTTTAGATTTTAAAATAATGATGAAAAGAATAAGTGGAAGAAGATCAATTAGTGGCACACGCTATAATTATATATTTTTTCAACAAATTTTTATTTGTTGAGCATAGTAAAAAATTCATGTTTTTAATTTTTTTAAAAAAGTTTAAATCTGATAAAAAGTAAAAAAAAAAAAAAGTAAAAAGTTAGAATTTATTGATTAAGTGTTATCGGCATTAATGAAAATTAATAAAATATTTTTAATACATAATTGAAAGTAATTAAGTGTTACTTTTAAATCTACAAATTCAAATCGAGTTAAACCTTAAAAAAAAAAAAAAAATTGTCAAGGGGATACGGATGTCTAGTGCTGAGTGGGGAGGCCGGCATACCGGTTCAGTGGTCCGGTCCAATGAAGTGCGTAACGGGGAAATCATTTTTAAAATCTGAAGTTGGACACATACTGAGCACGTGCAAAGGCTATTCCTTCTAATCTTGATTTGGGTAGAAAATAAGGTTTCCTAAATTTCCACACTATGTGTTTGTAGAATTGTAGTGAATAAGATAATGGTAATCCTTAAAATTAATTTATGCTGCCACCTTATAATATCCATTGTCTATTCATTTAATTTAGTTAATTTCAAATTAAATTGATCAAATTATATTATTTTATTTTTATTAACAAATTAAATTTATTAATTTTAAAACTTAATTGACTAAATTTATTTTGATTAATTCAGTTAATTTTTAACTTAATCAAATAATAAAATACATTTTAATAAAATTATATTTTAAACTCATAATTTCTTATAATTAAAATTAACTAAATAAAATCATTTAATAAAATAATTTATATTACTAAAACATTAAGTTAAAATTTTAGTAACTTATAAAACAAAAAGGAACATTTCATGTATTTATAGTTTTATATTTAAAATTTTTATATTTCAATTAAAATTTTAATTAATTCAATTAATTAAAATTAAAAATCTTTTAAAATCATTTTTTATAATTGACCGAAATTAATTCAATGACTAATCAATTAATCAAATTAAATCAATTTGATAAATTAATTCAATTAAAACCGAAACATAAACATCTTCGCTAAAAAATGATATCTAATAAATTTGACATTCAAACCTTAACACTTGTAGTTTCTTTTTTTTTTTATTCTATAACTACAACCTCTCTTTTATAAACAAAGAAGAGTAGAATCAGAAAACTTGTGGGGCATTTTGCAAAACCCACATGAGTGGAAGGAGACAATTAGGATATGAAGTACAACAAATAACGTACACTATGAATATGTTGATGGAGGTGTTGGAATATGAAATACAACGAATATAATTTTTTTGGGGGGGGAAGATGCAACAAATAATTTTAAATGCTTACCTCCCACAAATACATAACATCTGGTCCAGCATTCTGGTGCACGATTTGTCTTTTATTGAGATTAATATTTGATCACTTGTTTTATTGATACATCAAACTTCTTTTACACTTAAATAACAAAATTAACTCAAACAGAGTAAGCAAAACTTTTGGCTTATAGATCTACCATCTCTGAGATGCAATCCATGCTCTGAACTTTAGCATGGAAACCAAAAACTAGAGAGCTTAATACAACAAAGCATAACAATTAGGATCTCTATTAAATTCTATGATGCAAAAGATTTGGTTAAGGCATCAAGAACAGCCTTTTTGTGGGCAGCGCAGGAATTGCACCTCTCTCTGTTACTGTAAGGGCTCCACAGGTATTTGCAAACAGTAAGGCTTCTCTAATCGCTTCTCATCCTGTCAAAAAGAGAAATTCACATATATATATTTCTGGGAAACTATTGTACACTTATAACTTAGATTAATAAAATATTGGTCTATGAACCTCAAGTCCTTAACGCCTGTTGCACTAATACTGTTCCAAGGGTAAATGTGTTTAACTATAAGATTCTGCAAGAGATCCATTTAAATGACTAAAAGTGAAATCTATAAATAACCATTAGGATAGAAGATACAGTAAATTATCTTTTCTTAAATTATGTAAGAACTGATAGGTACTGAAATAGCTCTAAATCAGAAGCTAGGCTACTCAGTAGGCCACTAACAAATGCATCACCAGCACCTGTCGTGTCAACAGGTTTAACTTTAAAGCAAGGAACCCTTCCTTTGAATGCCTGCAGAGGATATATAGGTTCATTTAAGTTTCTTTATGCAAATCATATCGGTTATTTCCATGCAGTAACTAATGACTACCATGCGCCTCCACCATTAGATAATTCGCATCACACAGAAGTCAGATGATTTTCAGTTGAGGATATTTACTCTGTAAAGGTTTTATTTGCAAAAATTAATTACAATGATACAAAGGAGCAATTAAAAATCTCATTCATTATATAGCTCCACAACAAAGTGCATCAGATATTTTCAACTGGATAAGGATAGAAACTCTAGCCATAAGGAGCTATTTGGATTGTGAGAATTATTAGTGAAATTTATAACATCAAGTGATTTTTTTTAAGGAAATGGGAAAAAAAAAAGGAAAAATAGACAATCTTACCTTGGTGTAATATCTACAACCCTCTGACCCCTCAGTTACAATCAAAAGCTTAAGATTAGGATGAAAAAGCTTCTTCATCACCACATTATCATCATAAGGGTCATCACCTCCAGTTAAGAATGTAATTTCATCCTCGCTTACCTACATTTTCATAGATTAGCTGCAAATGAATACATTATCAGTAAGACATTTCGTGTATGAGTCTTGTAATCACAAATTCATACCTTAATAAGGTCTGCTTGATCCCATATACTCATTATGCCTTTCTGAGCAGCCTCTGCTGATGGCCACAGTGGCAATCTTAAATTTGGATCATAAGAGAGGATGCTGCCAGACCTCTTAGCAATGTTCATTGCTGCAAGGTGAGCTGATTTGCATGGTTCCTCAATCAAACTAATAGAACCATAATGAAAGATCTTTGCCTGCAATCAATATTATTTGGAGATCAGAAAATTCCAAATCCTGCCAAACCAACCAGTCTTTTCACATCAATTAATTGGAACAAAGATGAGAAATGCAGAAAAACGAAACCTGCTTGATGAGGTTTATGTCGAGTTCTGACTCATGAAGACACATATCAGCACTTGGATGACGGAAAAACAAGAATTCACGTTCGCCATCAGCTCTGAGCGTAATGAATGCCAGTGCAGTTCTTGCACTGTGGTCAAATCGCATGCCAGAATTGTTGACATTGTTTTGTTTTAAAATGTCAGCTAACATGTAGCCAAATTCATCATCCCCTACCTGATATGAAATTGGAAAGCATTTGGAAATTGAAGTATGTCTAAGTAAAAAGCAAGGAATCATTGACATCAATAATTTCACGATCCAAAGAAAAAGCAGGGGATTATAATTTGCAACAAAAAGCAAGAAGTACCGGGGCTAAACAATGTCATCTCTGAGAAAGCTTCCATCAATCACATTTCCTTACATAAAGTTTATTACAGAGACATAACTTAGTTTTAAAAAAGGACAAGGTTAAAAGTAGACAACTTTGGCAGAAAAAAGGATTTCACATTCATATTATTCCATGGCTTTGGAAGTTGGTTTTAAAGACAAAATTAACATAATTCAATTTCATTATCGACAAACATTATATTTTTGTTGCTATAGATTTGCGGGTTTTTGAAAGATTGATGTTGAGAATGAGAAGCTAAAGAGTGGTTCTTTTATTTACACCAAAATAAGAGACAGAGAAAGGTGAAAAGGTAAGCAGATTTTCATCTTCAAGGTAACCAAACCAGGAGAAAAAAAAGTATCATAGAATTATTCTAGTGACTTGTACAGAGTAAAGATAGATGTTGGAATTTACCTTGCCTATGAAAGCTGATGATCCTCCTAATCTGGATACACCAACAGCCACATTAGCTGGAGCACCACCAGGAGCCTTCTTGAAAGCAGGCGCTTCAGCCAGAGAAACCCCCCCAACAGTTGGTACAAAGTCGATCAATAATTCACCAAAGCAAACAACTAGTGAATTGTTATTTGCAGAGTTCCTGTTTGTATTAGCAGGAAGATCAATAGCTCCACCTACAAGATGCAGTTGCTCAATACAACAGATGTTTTCTAACATTGTTCAAACTAGAAAAATAGAAGCGAATATTCCCTACCAATATGCCACCCCTAGTACATGCTAGGCCAATCATTTCACTTGAAAAACATTAGACTAGCCTCTCCATTTTGAATTACAATTTTAAAGTAAGGATCTTTCTACACAAATCAAAATGCCATTGGGAATAAGAAGAAGAGATCCAATTCGTTCTTCGTCTTCATTGTAGGTAGTCTTACCGTATCTCTCCATACAGATCCAGTTTCACAGTTTATTATGCTATACCAAAGACGAGGATTTCATTTAGCCAAATCAAATTAAAATTGTCGACCAAATTAGAAAGCAACAAAATGCCATCGTATCAGATATATATTAATAAAGAGAAGAATTTTAAGATTACTCCGTTCTACCAAATACCACAAGTACTTGATTACAAAGAAAGCGCAAACTTTGAAACTGAAAAGAAAATAAGTAGTATCATTTCAAATACGCAACAAAACGAACAATCATGGACAAGAAATCCGTTGTCAAAAGAAAGCTGAAAGCCCAGAGAGAAAGAATATTGTGATCATATATATAAGACCAACTCAAAACCCAGACTAAAAAAATGGCACAACCTACAAATTTAATCAAAGATGAATATTTTGAATCAAGAAAATGAGATGAACCTGGAGTTAAATTCCCAGCCATTTTTTGGAAAGATTGAATTAGAAAATGCAAAGCAATGGTCACAAAAACCGGTGGTTTCAGCAGAGAAAGAATGGGCGAAGAAAAAAACGAAAGAAGCGCATGGAGAGGAAGGTGGTTGCCAATCTCGAGGGAATTTTGGTCTAAAAGAAAAGTTGGCAAATCAATATTTTGTTCACTTCTCTAGACTCCCTTGCCCTTCCCTTGTTTTATTTATTTATGTATTTATTATTCTACTTTTGTGAATTTTGTCCTTTTTTTTTTTAAGCAATGTTTTCTTTTAAAAATTATTATTTATTTATTTATTTATGAAACACTCTTCGTGTTGTTACTTTTACTCTGGTTTTTTTTTTTTTTTTAACTTTTACTCTTAATATATAATGTGTGTGAGAAATTCAATGATTAGCGAAATGAAACTATACATTAGTTTTTTTTTTAAAAAATTGTATTTTGAAATAGAGAAAGTGAAATTAACTTCTTGTTCTCTATGATAATAATTTTATATTCTCAATTAATGGAAAAAAAAATTAAAAAGTAAAATTTTATTCTAAGAATATTGAAGGGACCTACCAAAATTAATGTTATTTTATTTTTAAAATACTCTACGTCTTTAAATAAAAAAAAATTAAGCTCATTATTTCAACAATATTAGATGACCTTAAATAAAATATGTGAAGATTCGTACTTAATTTGAGAGGTATTATCCGTTTGGATATAAAGATTTTACGATTTTATCACATAAAAAGTATCTTATAAATTGAAATTAAGTCTCTACATATATATCATTTTTTATCCATCTATTATCTTATTGTGGTATTGAGGGCGTTACACTCTATCACTTTTAATGCTTGATATCTCTGTCAAGTCGAGTCTATCCACAAGACCAATATCACATCAGATCATTGTGTAGTACTTAGTGACTCCCATGGCTCCACCATGTAGCATTTAGTGACTCCTACGACTCTACTGTGTAGTACTTAGTGACTCCCATGATTACGATTTGGTGATCGTTCTGATACCATTTGTGAAGACTCACACTCAACTTGCGAGGTATTGTCCGTTTTGATCCGAAAGTCTCACAATTTTATCCCATAAAAGATGCCTCATAAATTGAGATTAAATCTCTATATATATATAATTTCTTATCCATACATCATCTTGATGTAAAATTGAGGACATTACAAAATGTATTTAAAGAAATTTTATTTATCATACATAAATCTACAGGTTTTATTATTTTTTTAATTTGGGGTGCATTAGGAGTAAAGTTTTCATGTGCACTTTCTTTTACTTCTTTTTTATACTATATATATATATATATATATATGTTTTCTTCTTAATCAAACAAGACTCATATTTAAAATTTACAAGTTAGTAATATATAGTTCCAAAGATATAAATCCTTTTTACTTTAACAATTATTTTATCCGAGAAAAAACCAATTATTGTAATTTTTAAATACATTACTTACTTATATTGAAAATTTTGAGTTTTCTTTTTTATCAAAATTGTCCATCATCAAGAGTACATTTTGCTCTGTTGTGACAACACAAAAAAAAAAAAAAAAAAAAAGGGTTAAAACAAAGATTGTTCAGTTGATTGGGTGTCCCTCAAGGCTACAATTTTCAAATTGAAAGCGACATAAGTGCATGAACACAAATTTCAATTTTTTTTTTGGTAATATTTGAACATGAATTTATTGCAACAGTGTAAATTTTACATGCTCAAATGATTGAGATAACCTTAACAAAAACAACGAGTGTCACATTTTGCGCGTTCTAAAATGAAAAAAAAAATCACTTTAAGAAAAATATGATAATAATAATATTTAACAACTTCGTTTTAGATAAAAATACAAAATCAAACTCATTAAAAGTATCATTACAGAATGCCAAGTTACATTTGAATATGAAATTATGATAAAAAAAAAAAAAAAAAAAACAGAGTGGTAGTAGCAGGTCAAATCCAAATGACATATAGATAAATAGTCCACCTCTGGGAATAGAATGACAATTTACAAACATAACTATAGCCATACCAAGATAGAAATCCAATAGTTAAAAATAAAAACTTATAATAATTACTGGTTATAACCACATAATCGAATATGTGAGTATTCAAATAGAATTAGGAAGTTGAACAATTAAGGAAATCATCAATTTCAAGTGCAGCATAGGATGCAAAGACAAAAGATTCAAGCATTCTTAGAAATACATTATTGGAGTTATTCAAACATAAAGACATTTAACTGTGCAAGCAACCTTTCCAAGAAAGAAAAAAGAGATTCGAATAAAAAAAGGAAAAAAAAAATGAACTTATAAAATCAGCTTCACCCGAAAATATGGGTTTATGAATCCTATAAGTACATCAAAGATTTGATATATGCCCAAGCCTCAATCAATGATATAAACGTCAATAATTATCAGCTGCAATAGCCTTGGATGCTTTCCCAAGCTCTTTTAAATAAGAACCATATTTCTCTTGAAACTTCTTTTTTAGACATCTTAAAAAGTGTACTCAACTTAATTTCCTACATAGCAAATTCTTACTTTCCAGAATCTCAAAACCAGTAACAAGGCTTCAGCCTATGCTCAGACTACATATGAGCACCATTGGGTTGTTTATTATAAGAAAATATATGTCTGTTTTTTCTGCTAAGCAAAACCTCAGTGAATTCCTTAATCTTCCTTTCTGACCCAGCGAACACCTGGGGTTCCTCCTAAAAGTAGGACATGATATCATCTTCAGAAATCCCCAACCCCCTAAAAAGTTTTAATTTGAGTTCCTAATTCTCTTAAATCATTGAACTTAATGTCCTGATAGCAGCAAGAAACATATTTGACTTCCTATCAAATCCCACATCATCCACTCTTTTAATAAACTGCTTAATGCTCTCAGGTTTATGCGGAAACAATCTAAGGAAGCCAAACAGATATCTAACAATTTGCGATGAACTAATCCCACAACTTTTCATGAACTCTATATTAGGCATCATAGTTTTTATGCAAATCAGATTTCAAAAACCAAGATAAAGTTTTTAATAACTTAATAACACCGGCATTCGATCCTATAACACTCTTTAACTTAATAATACCAAATACAATATCAGCTATATCCTCTAATGAAAATCCTAAATCCCTAAAAATGACTGAAACAGAGGATATTCAAACAATAAAAAGATATACCCTGTAGTATTAATTAAAGGTCCAAAGCCTGAGTCTTCCATCAAAATCCAACGCTCATTTTCAGCTCCATTTAACTTAACAATAAAAGCCTGTAAAAACTACTATCCCATTAATTTATTCTTTCGACTACTTCTAAGCCATAGATAAATTTTCATTTCAAAAGAATAATTATAACAATCAAATTTAGCTAAAATGTTCATTATCAAAGCTACCATTTAATCTTAGAATTTTTCTTCTTTGAAAGATAAGCAACCCAGTTTTAAACCTACCACAAAGTATTTCTTGTGGCTGCAAGGACACAACAGAATTAAGGTTTCAAGGTTTTTCTTAAAATGAATTATATACTACGCAAAAGCAACTACATAAACAAATATCTTAATAATGATAATTCACATATCCATATTACTTTACAATACAAAAAATATTCCATCTTTTCAAACAACCGGGTAATGATTCATTAAGCAAAGAATTAAACCTATAGAGGAATGTACCTTATTTTTGCATTCAAGCAATTCACTGTTGCCAGTAAATGATTCGCAACCTGTTTGAGCATTTAATAAAAGAAACGTAACAGATATTTTAAAAAATAAAGCTAAAAAAAAATGCACTTTGTTAGAGTATAAAGGAGATTGATTAGAACCTATTCTATTTAAATAATCACTAAAGTAAAAAGGAGATTGATTAGAACCTATTCTATTTAAATAATCACTAAACATAATCTATTATGCTATCTTCAGGTTGCGAAGCATCTTCAATATTGCAGGATTGACATAAAGCTAAATTTTAATAACATCATATCATTATAAAACAACTTCCATTAAGAAAACCAAACATAAGAATATTAATAAGAAATTTTAGCCGCGGATAATTGTTTAACTAAAAACCACCCAAGAAATACAACCCATGGTGAAATGTTGTTTCCCAAAATTCTACAGTACCAAGTCATGTACAAGTAATTGAAATTGTTAGCATTGTTAGGAATAATGACTCAGATCTTATAAGAAATTTGCTTGGAATTTGTTAGATATTACTTGATGGATAAGAAGATTTGTAGAATAAGAATTATAAAAAGAAATGGATTTTTAATAGGCAAGTTTTACTTACAGAAAAAGAATTCTAAAAGGAGAAAGATTCTTAATAGGCAAGTTTGTATGATTATAAATAAGTATAGTTTCTAAAGATTAGGTATGAGAAAAAGATGTAAGAGAGTTGTAGGGTTTTATGAGTAGACACCCAATGAGACTACTGGAGATTTACATCTTATAGGTGTATATTTTTGTTTGTGAGTGGATTAGAGGAACCGCGTTTAATTGTTGTCTCTTATGTGATTGTTTGATCATTTGATTTTGTTTCTACTGACAGGAATTAGATTGAGGCTTTTGGCCTAATAAGTGGTATCAGAGCTATAGTGATCCTTAATAAGTGGTATCAGAGCATGGTTCGAGACATGAGAAGAGGCAAGCTTAGAGGAGCTCGATTCAAGGAAGAAGTTTGAAGTCGTGTTTTGAGGATTGAAGATCGATTTGCATAAAGCTTGAAGATATATAAAAGAAGATGATTGTGAGACTTCCATTGTAGGTGAAGCCAAACATGTCTAGTATAAGGATAGATGATTGATGAAATTTGAGTGAAGGTAAAGATTGTTAGGAATAGTGACTCAAATCTCATAAGAGATATGTTTGGGATTTGTTAGATATTACTTAATAGATATGAAGACTTGCAGAAAAAGAATTCTAAAATGAACAAGATTCTTAATAGGCAAGTTTAACTTGCAGAAGAAAAATTCTAAAAAAAAAAAATTCTTAATAGGTAAGTTTATATGATTATAAATAGGTAAAGTCTCTATAGGATTAGGTATAAGAAAAAGATGTAAGAGAGTTGTAGGGTTTTATGGATAGACACGCCATAAGATTATTAGAGATTTATGTCTTATGAGTGTGTATGTTTATTTGTGAGTAGACTAGAGGAGACTGAGAGAGTCCACATAAATATAATGTATGGGTACATGTAGGTATGTGTTTGATTGTGTTGAAAGAGTGCACGTAGTATGTGTTTATTTAGGTTGAGAATGTTTCATAGGACTAAAGGAGGTTGAGAGGGTCTATAAATATTGATTGTTAAGTGGTTGATATATTTTGATGTATGTTCGTAATTCTCTACAACTAGTGGATCTTGTTTCTCATTCGTGGATATAAGTTAATTAGATCAAACCACGTTAAATTATTATCTCTTGTGTGATTGTTTGATCGTTTGATTTTGCTTCTGCTGACGTAAATTAGATTGAGGCTTTTAGCCTAACAAGTGGTATCAAAGCTATAGTAATCCCTAACAAGCATATCACAACAAAAGCTTGATTTGAGATGTCAAAAAAACATTGTCATCTATTCCAACAAAAAAAGCCCCTTAGAACCTTGGGATGGGAATGCAAGACAGCTCTACGTATAGTTAACAGCAGCACCGGCTCCACGAAGTCAGAATCGAATCTTTCTGTTGGCTTTCCCAATTCATTCGTAAATAAGAATTGAAGGGCTAAAACAAAAATCAATTAACAATACAAAGTGAAAGACATTAAATCAAAGGAAACTTACTTAAGTGCCTGCAACTGTACCATTATATATGATATTCCAAATTTTTTTAAGTTTTCTTTTTTTTGATTGAAAAATAGTTTTTTTTTTTTCAAATGGGTAGGTTAACAAAGGTGAGTTCTTTTGTTCATTAGGGAAAATTTTTTTTTTAGATTTTTGTACTTGCATAAACATAAGGAACAAATGGTTTTGGGGAAGGGAAAGAAGATTGGGGATTTTTGGGAATTGAAAAGGATTTTGACATTGAAATATTCTGATTTGTGAAATGAGTATGCGTCATATTTAGGTTTTGATGAATACCAAAGAACATTAGAAGATCTAATTGAAGAGGAATGCAAAACGATTGGACTTTGAAAATATGAACTCACCATGCCAAATGCCATCACTTGAGAGTCTTACATATAAAATAATATATTACTTGGTAATGTCTCGTGTTTCAACAATAAAAGCAATTAAAAATATTAAAATATATTTATACATACTTATTTTATTAACTTGTGAAATATTAAACTTTCTAAAAATAAATATGAAAATTCATCATGAACAACTAAAAATAAAAAAAATTGAAATGAATTGAGAATTTTGCAACATAAATCAATAAATTTATAATCAAAATTTTTCAATAACTTTCAAATTTGTAAGTTAAGTCTTTTAACTAATTGGTTTTGTAAAAAGGAATTATAAATTAATGAGTATATTTATCAATAAATCATAAGAATTAAAAAAAAAAAACTTATAAATTGGCAAATGTTTTTCTTAGAGAAGTAAAATCTGGATGAAAATTGAAGAATAAAAATGGGTAAATTTTTTTTTAAGGTTTTCTTATAAAGGTTTTTAGAAGATTAACAACATTAAATAAATTGACAGAGAAATGATTAGATAAGGAAGAAGAAGAGACTTCATTATTTTTGGGTTTAATGAATTAAACTTTTCACTTCCTTTTCATTCAATGAATGGATTAATTGTGATTATGGGGTGAAGAAATCGATAATTATTGGAATTAAATACTTGTTGATTTGAGCAATCTCTTGGATGATTGTAGAGCTTTAAATTGCAAGTTGAAAGGTTAAACTAATTTGTGAAGTTGTACAGTCAAATAAATAGAAAGATTTCTTTAAAAATAAAAAAATAATTTATTTATGAAGTTACACATAGCATCTTTTTAGAAAATTACAAATTCAAATAGAAATATGTTAGATTAGATAATATCATCATTCATCTTAAAGGTATCATGCAAGATTTAGGGAACATCTTTTCCTATCTTAATCTTTATTTGTCGATGGACAATTGTAAGCTTAATATAAAATTTTATTAAGATAGGTTTTGATCTTGACATGAGGTTATTTTTTCAAATTTTTATAAAAAATTAAAAATATTTTTATACGTATAAAAATATTTCAATTAATTTGATTTACTCAATAAATGGATTGTAGTAATTAATACTTTCTCTTCTATACTTTTTTTTTTCTTTTAAATTTTTTCATTCTAGCATAAATGAATCCTTGCCATGACATAAATCAATACAATGCTACTAAATTTGCTAATAACTCTAAAGATTTTGTTTAAATTTGTCAAATACTAGTTTCTTGTTAAAAAAGTTTAATATTCAAATAAGTTTTTAACTTTTACAAAATGCAAAAATACATCTATCATAATGTATCGGTTTGAAGACTTAATCATTAGACGTAATATTAAAAAATCATCACAAATCTTTTTTGTTGAGGTGTGATCAGCCACTATTTCTAACTTTTGGTCTACAAACCTGAAATTAGGTTCGAGAGTATAATTACATACGGGAAAGGTTATAACATTCTCACAATGCCCATCCAAGGATTATACAAATTAATTTTTTAAGATCCTAACAAGGTCTTGTTTGAATAGTCTTTTACTTAATATTTAATTTTTTATTATTATATTTATTATTTAAAATTTTCTATGTTATATTCGATACTTTCGGTATAACTTAAGAAATTTTTTTACTTCAAGAGTATTCAAAGAAATTACTTATTTCCTCAAAGGGGTTTCGTTGTCAAATTTATTTTAATATTTTTAAAGCAAAGTAGATCATAATTATTTTATACCAATATATTTGGTATGATTCTAAAAATTTAGAAAAAAATCATCATTTGTGACTTCCTTTTAATTTCATCATCAATGAAAATTTTAATCTTTTTTGTAATATTTACTTATTGTTTATATTATTGAAGTAAGCAAGAATTTTATTGGTCAAATTACTAAAATATTTTCAACACTTTTGAAATATTTTGAGAATATTCCTTGCTTAGGAAATCTCAATAAAATCTCTACTTGTGACGTTATCTTTATCCTATTAATAATACAATTTTCTTTGTATTTGAAAAATTCTAGAATATTTCTAACACTTTTAGAATATTAAAGAAAATTTCTTTACATTAATATTTTTAATAAAATCACCACTTGTGACTTTATTTTTTTATTTTGTCATTTTATTTATTTTACTAGAAAAATTCTCGAAAAAATATTCTCAACACTTTTGGTAAATTAAAAAAAAAATCTTTTGATAAAATCACCATTTGTGACTTTATGTTTTATTAGTAATTTTTTTATGCTTAAAAAATTCTAAAATATTTCTAACATTTTAAAAATATTTTAAATTTTTTTTGCATGAATATTGTTAATAAAATTATCACTTGTAACTTTTTTTTTATTGATAATATTTAATTTATTTTTTCATTATTTATTTATTCATTCATTATTCCAAAATTTTACATTTATTATTTTATTTATTTTAAGATATCCTAAATTGTAAATTAAAATACTAAAATAACATAAAAAAAATAAAAAATGGAATAAATAATAAATTAAAAAATAAAAATATCAATTTTTCATCGATCAACGTTGGAGTCAACGCAGGTTAATGTTGGTCAACAGCAAACGATCTAATCTAGTTTAAAAATGGTCCAACCCGATTCAACAACGATCCATTCCAATTCGGTCCTGTTGGGTTCGACGTGGTTCAATCAGGTTTGGTTGAATTGGTTCATTTCAGAGCTAAGGCGGATTGTCAGGTCAAGTGTACAGATCCCGGATCAGGTCTTGAGTCAACACGTGGATCTTTTTTTGCCAAAATGACGTTGTTTCAGTTTATTTTATTTTTTTCTTATAAAAACCTAAAAATTTTGTGTAGGTAAACATACATAAAAAACTAAACGTTGAACATAGGGTTTTTTTTTTATTTTTTTAAATAAAGGCTTAACAACTTTTTTGAAAAATTGAAAAGCAAGCTAAATAGAAGCTCGATAAATTTTTGAAAATTTGAAAGGCTTGTTTAAGTAAAAGTTCAACAACTTTTGAAAATTTAAAAGGCATCTTTAAATAGAGGCTCGACAACTTTTGAAAGTGTGAAAGACTTATCTAAGTATAAGCTTGACAACTATTGAAAATGTGAAACATTTTGCCTAGAAGACTTACAAATCTTGGTAATAAATGCTCCTCTAAGCGTAGGCTTTAAAATTTTGAAAATTTAAAAAACTCCTTTATAGAAGTTTAATTTTTGAAAATGTGAAAAGCTTCTTTAAGTAAAGGCTCGACAACTTTTGAAAATTTAAGACATTCTATCTAGAGGACTTACGAATTTGGATAATGCATGCTCTTACAAACAAAGACTCTACAACTTTGAAAATTTAAAAAGTTCCTCTAAGCATATGAGTATTCATTAAAATTCTAATATTTTTTTGAAATTGAAATCTTATTTTTGAAAAAGCAAATTTCTATTTTTTGAAGATTGAAGTCTTATATTGATCATTATCCTTACACAAAGGCCAAGTCTTAATTTTTATTGGGGAATAAAATTTTTTTATCCTTTTTTGCAACAATGGAATCCTATCTTTTCATGGATGCATACCAAATACTCTAAATGCAATGCATGTAACATAATCAAAATTATTCACTTCCAATTGTGGTAAGAGGTTTTAAAATCTTTCGTCTTTTCAGAATTCTCAATAATTGCCATAAGACTCACTTATCTTTATTGTCTGATCATTGCATTTTTCCCTACCATATCCTTTCTCCTTTCTAGAAGTCTACAATACCAATGTCTTGTCATGCTTTTTTTTTTTGGTCATTTTCTACCTACTTTTATCAAATTTTTAAAGGTAATGCTATGATCTACATATATTGGGTAGTTTTTTTATCAATTTAATTTCAAGAAAAATAAAATGATCACACATCTTCCTATTCATTTATAAGTGGATAAGGATTCACATGAGTTATAAAAGAATGTAATGTATTATTTTTTATTTTTCAAGAAAATACATTTCATCTAGACAGACAACCATAGCAATAAAGTGTTTGAAGGAACAAAGCGCACTCAAATAATGATACAAGATAGTCATGAAACCAATTTTATTTACCTAGATTCCTTTTTCAAAACTCAACAAGATGATATCTTTGATCTTTCAAAGCTCGTCAAACCATGTTTGCCCCTATATTGTACGCTTATCTTATGATATTGCCTCTCTTTTATATTCAAGCTGCCTTTTTAGGTTTTTAACTTAGATATTTCTATCTTTTCTCTCTTTTTTTTTTCTTTTTTTTTAAATAAAATATATTTTCACAGCATCTGAGTTTATCGAATTAGGAAAATCATTTCCAACCATTTCTACCAATATCAATGCCTCATCAGAAAAAGCTTTCTTCACCACATACTGACCTTTCCAATTTGGTGTCCATTTTTTTCAATTGTCATGTTGATTTGGAATTATCTTTTTTAGCACTAACTCTCATTCTCGAAAGTGATTAGGGCAAATTTTCTTATCATGTGCTTTCATAATCCTCTTCAGATATAGTTGACCATGGCAAAGTGCTGTAAACCTTTTCTATTCAATGAGATTTAATAGCTCGTATTGATTTTGAACACATTTACCTTTTTCTAATTTAACTTCCATTAGCACTCTCAATGGGGGAATTTTTATTTAAATTGATAAAATAGCTTCCATTTCATAAAGCAACAAAAATAAGGTTGCTTCAGTAGATGTTTGGATTGATGTTCTTTAAGCATGCAAGGGAAAAAAGGTAACTTCTTATGTAAATCTTTGTAAGTATCAATCATTTTATTCAAGATTTTTTGATATTCTTATTTATAACTTTTACTGCCCTATTCATCTTCGGATAATATGGTGTCAAATTATGATGATCGATCTTGAACTTAGTGCACATTTCATTCATTCTTTTGTTGTTTAAGTTTTTGACATTTTAGAAATAATCCTTTTTAAAATCTCATATTATCTCATTTTTTTATGAATTTGCATACTACTGATCAAGTGACACTAGCATATGATACAACTTCTACCCATTTTGTGAAATAATAAATCATTTCAAAGATGAATCTTTACCTATTTGAAGCTTTCAGGGTGATGAAATTGATGCCATCCATACCTTACATAGAGATTGGCCATATAAGTGTCGAAATACGCAAAGTTAATAGAAGAGCATGGATCTTATTATCATAAATCTAACAATTATGACATTCTGGCATAATCAATACAATCACTCTTCATTGTCAACCAATAATAGCCAGCTTTTATAATTTGTTTAGCCATTATATGATCATTTGCATGTGCCTCACAAATCTCATCATACTTCTTTAAGAATTCTCTTTGCTTCAATTGCATTCACATGTCTTAAAAGCACTTGATCTTAGCTTTTTTTTTTTTTTATAAAGGATATCATTATCAAGAAAAAAAACCATAGCCAGCCTTCTAATAATCATTTTATCATTTTTTGTTGCATGCTTTGGGTATTGTTGACTCTTTATGTATTGTAGAATATTATGATACCATGGCTTCTTATCAACTTCTTTTTTAATGCTTGAACAATGTGCTGGAAGATCTTTTACATCCAACTTGATGGGTTGGATATCAATATTTACATCTATCTTGATCATTGAGCCAAAGTAGCTGATGGTCAGCAATCTAGTTTTTCTTTTTAGGTAAATGTTCAAACTGAATTTTTTTTGAATTATTTAACTAGCTTAGAAATATACCATGGTACTAAATCAACTTTGGATCTTTAATTTTTTATTCTCCTCGTAGTTGATAGAGGACTAGGGCCAAAACCTCAAAAACATCCAATATTTTAATTTTTTGTTCAATTGCTGCTTGCAAACCCATAACACAAGCCTTATATTCAGCTACATTATTTGTGCAATTGAAATTCAATCTAGCTGTGATTGAATAACAACGTCCATCAAAAGATATTAAAATTGCCCCAATACTATGGCTTAGAGCATTAGCAGCTCCATCAAAATACATATTCTAAAACTTTTCAACAGGTTTTTCTTTTCATTTTGAGAAACAACTATTACATCTTCTTTAAGAAAAATTCAGCTTCATTGGTTCATAATCTTCGGTCAAATGATTTGCAAGGAATTCGGCTATTACACTTCATTTAATTACCTTTTAAGTTACATAGACTATTAATATCATATTTTAAGGGCATAACTTATCACTGCATTATTTTTTCTATTAATGATGGCTTTTCAAAGATATACTTAATGGGATTTAACTTTGCTATAAGTCAAGTGGTGTGATAAAACATGTATGGCTTGAGCCTTTGAACTGTCTAGACTAATACACAACATATCTTTTCTAATGGTAAATACTTGGACTCATAATCAATGAACTTTTTACTCAAGTAATAAATCGCTTGGTTGTTTTGTTGGTTTCATCTTTTTGCCCCAATACACTTTCCATTGAATTTTTTTGTATTGTTAAATATAAAATTAAAAGTTTTCCCGAAACTAGTGATACCAACACAGGTGAATTTGATAGATACTCTTTGACTTTATCAAAAGCTTTCTAGCATTCATCATTTCATTCTCCTAAATCATGTTTTCTTAAAACCTTAAAAATGATATCACACTTGGAGGTGAGTTGAGAGATGAAATGAGCTATATAATTCAATTTTCCTAAAAAATCTCATTTTTTTTAGGGTACGAGGAGGGGATAAGTTCTAAATGGCATGTATCTTATCTGGATTCACTTCGATTCTTTTTTCACCAACTAAAAAACTCAACAGTTTTCTTAATTTAGCATTAAATGTATACTTGACGGGATTCAACTTCAGCTAAAATTTTCTCAACCTATCAAATAATTTTTTAAGAATGAATACATGATCCTCTCTTTTATGAGACTTTGCAATCATATCATCCACATATATTTTCATCTCTTTATGCATCATGTCATGAAAAAAAGTTACCATTACTTTTTAATAAGTAGCACCAGTATTTTTTAATCTAAAAGACATTATTTTGTAAACTGATATGCCCTGCATTGTTACAAATGTTGTCTTTTCTATATTGTCTCAAGCTATCTTAATCTGATTATAGCCGTATAAGCCATCCATAAAGGAAAACTTGGAATGTTAAGCAATGTTATCCACTAAAGTATTGATATGGGGTAAAAGAAAGTTATCCTTGGGACTTGCCTTATTCATATATCGATAATCAACACAAATTATCATTTTTTTGTCCTTATTGAAAACTAGCACTATGTGAGTTACCCATTCAGGATATTTTACTTCTTCTAAAAATCTAGTATCGAACTACTTCTTTACTTTCTCTTTAATTTTCAACAGTATTTATAGTTTTTTGCATTTTAACTTTTATTATATCGGCTTGCATTCTAATTTTAAGGGTAATTTATGCTCTATAATATCAATGTTAAGTCTTGGCATATCATAGTTAGACCATGTGATCACATCTACGTATTCTTGAAGCAATTCTTATAGCCTTTACCCATCAACTGGTAGAAGGGATGTACCAACCTTAACTTCTCTTTTATTTTTTTTATCTTTTAAATTCACTAATTCAGTAATTTCTAATAGGGCTAAATTAGTTTATCTTTATGCTTTACTAGTTTTAACAAATCAATAGGCATAGCATAATCATCTAAATCTTCTTTATTATCAAGTTTATCATTATGAATTGAGTTTTTGAAATCTAATCCAAGATTATTGTTATGATTATCTTCATATTCATTATTTGGGAACCTAAAATAGGTGAAATCAAGAGAATATTGGCATAAATATTGCCATGGCTAGAAAATAGAAATGAAAGAATGAAAAGAAAAGTAGATCAAATGAATGGAAATTGAAATAATAGAAGAAATACAAATACATCTTCTAAGTCTTTTATTAAAATGACAAGCATAAAACACACCATAAAAGATTTCCTAATGCTTTTAGAAAAAGCAATTATGGATATAAAGCTTCACAATGCATTGCTTTTCAAAAGTTTCGAAGACAACAAGTAGCTCTATGACTTTTTAATTATTCAGCTTAAAATTCAGATGATAAGGGCACACTAATAGATGTTCATCTTAAATCTTTTTTTCTTTATCATCCACCATTTGAATGGCCAACTTAGAGAAAGCTTCCAAAAATTATGCATTTAGGGCTTTAAGTGAATCTAGATAGATACATCTTCCTGAATGAAAGAATCATG
Source organism: Durio zibethinus (assembly GCF_002303985.1). The sequence continues at coordinate 16,958,965 of NW_019168381.1, read as the reverse complement.
AGGTAAGGAATAACCATAGACTCTGACTCTAGTTCACATCCCTTGAGATTAGCCATTCTTTTTTTTTTTATTCATTATTTTCATTTTATCCCCACTTGTTGGTTTATACCCCAAGCCAAATTTATCTTTCTTGTCATGATTCCTTGTAGATTTTTTCTAATTTTAGTTCTAGGTTACCATCCCTTCTAGTTAGTTGCTTGATGACCATTTAAGCAATAGTAAATAGCTATGGTGAATAATTTAGATACTTCAACCACGTATGTAGTGTTGACATTTTTAAAAGATTTATAAAAGTATTCCAAAGCTTCATCTATAGCTTTCACATAAGGGGCTTTCATTGGTTAGGTTATGAGTAAATTTTCTTCTCCTGCTACACATATAAACTTTCCATTAATGATGAATTTAACTTTCTAATGTAGTGAAGATGAAACAACACTTGCTATATGAATTCATGGCCTACCTAACAAGTAGCTGTATGAAGGTGAGATATCTATAACTTGAAATTTCACGTTAAAAATGAAGGGCCAATCTGTAATGGCATTTTTATATCCCTTAGCACCTATTGTCGGGTTTTATCGAAGGTCTGAACAACCATATGATTGGGTTTCAAGTACAATACATTTACAAGTACTTATGCCAATGTAGTTATATGCATGACATTAATTGAAAAGTTATTGTCGATTAGAACTTTAGCCACTATATGACTCTTATATTTAATAGTAATGTGAAAGCCTTGGTACTACCTCGACCTTATAAATGAATCTCTTCATCACTAAAAATAATATAGTTTGAGACCACAAACTTACCAAAAATTTATTCTGTATACTTAGTAGATACATTATGTGACACATATACTTGATTCAACATTTTTAGCAAATCATTACAGTGTGATTCTGAACTTTGCAAGAGTGACAATAGTAAAATTCTAACTGGCATCTTATTCAACTATTTTACCATGCTATACTCACTATGCTTTATTAGTTTCAGAATTCCCAAGCTTTGTTTTTAGATATTGACTTTTGGTATTCTTTGTGAGAGACTGCCATAAGGTTACTCTGCCTTCCTTTTTCTTTTTTAAACTTGGATTTTTTTCCCAATGTTCTCTAACATTTTTGAAATGCAACATTAGCCATTCTGAGTCATTCTTCCTATGCTTATTATGTTCATAGTGTCTAAATTTACCATGATACTATAATCATACTTTCATGGCACTACCTTATCATTTTGGTATGGAAAAGGACTTAGGGTGTTAGTAGTCACTACTGGTCGAAAGATAAGTTTCTTCAGCATCAAGATCGGCTTTGTCATGGATTTATGCATAAATTTTATTCGTGCATCAATGGTAGACACTTCAGCTTTTGTCAATTTTTTTTTTCTTTATAAAATTTTATTTGATCATGTCCATCAAACTTTATACCGATTGACAGAACTGATCATAATTTTTGATAAAATGCCCTAAAATACTTTTATGATAGTCATAACTCTTAGCTAAATTAACCATTCCATGACAATTATAACCTTAACTAAAGTTTTAAAAATTTTAGCCATTAAAGTTTTGACTTCATATATCTGTTTTTTAACATAACATGCCTAGCCATCAATTAAAGCATTTATTATTGTCTAATATGATTTGGTAAAGGATTTCCATTAACATTTAGAGCCCCTTACTTACTGGTACCAAAGTTTAATACTTCTTCTTTGATTAACTTGCACCTTACACTTCAAAATAGTGTAATTATCCGTAAAATGGCCTTCATTTCCATAATGATAATCACATGTGCATTAGGATCATACCATTTGGGATACATAGGTTTCAATGGTCCATAAAGAATAAGGGCTAGCAAATGATTTTTCATAAACTGACGGAATAAGTCAATGTATGTCATGGGGATAAGATCGAAAGATGCTTTTTCTTGGTTATTTCTAGGGACTTTTGGACCACTATCCTGGTTAGGTCCCATTATGGCCTAATAGGTACAACATGATAGTTGTTCATATAGGTGGGTGTTTGAAAGTATAGTTAAAAAGAGGGTGGATAAGCTAATTATTGTATTAGCTAATATGGATGAGGGATGTGTTTCATATTATTTATGAAAAGGTAATGGGTTTGGTACATTGGTGTAGAGTATGGGATAAATCCTCTAATTTGTTACCTACATAGTTCACTACTTGTGCTTCACTTTCTTTCTTTTTGGGAACTCACCTCTCTTTGCTCCACTCATCTCTCTTATTTCAAGTTTACCATTCTTTACGGTGTTCTCAATAATCTCGCCTAAAATCACTATGTTTGTAAAATTCTTGATCGTATTTTTAATCAGTCTTTCATAATATGGTGTTTTCAAGGTGTTGACAGATAAGACAGCTGTTTTTTTCTTAGAAAGGGGCTATATTTGTGCATCCACATCTTTTCATCTTTGTGTGTATTCCTTAAAGCTCTCAGTTGCTTTTTTTTTTCATACTTTACATAGACAAATGATCTGGAACTAAATTTACAATATACCGATATTGAGTAATAAATGCCTTTGTATGCACTTTCCAAGAATGGATATGAGTCATATCTAATTGAACATAACATTTAGCTACATAACCCATAAGACTATCTTAAAATATGCGCATCAATAGCTTTTTGTCATGAGCATGCGTAACTATCTTATAACAATACATAGCGACATGAGTTACTGTGCATTTTGTGCTATCGTACTTTTAAATTCAAGAATTTTGAATTTAGGTGAGATGACCACATTTGGAACCAAACAAAGTTTAGTTACGTCCATAAAGCCATAAAAATATTCTTTTTATGACTCTAAGTCTTTCTTTTAGCAATTTCATCTTCTGTTGGAAACTTGAGTCTTCCATTATTTCAGGTGCTTTCATTCCTAGCTTTTCTTTCTAGTTGGGATCATTCAAATTGGGAATTAAGATTGGCTTAGACGATTTCTCCACAACAACTAGATTAGCAAAATTATAGAATTGTTCTAGAATAGGTGTGGATGTCATTCATAAATAAGTATATAGATATCCTCAAGGAGTAGAAATTTACACTTTAGCCCCTTGAGAAGTTTAAGGTTGCCAAGACTTAAACCCTGAAGGGTATACAGGTTCCATTATGTTTGGCAATTACTCTTGAAAGCTCAAATTTCTTCTACTACTTTGCCTTTGTCTAGATTTTTAAGCATATCCATTATCTTGTTAATATCTCTTTTTAATTCTTTTTATGCCTTTTAATCTTTTCAAATCGACTAGCCTATTTTTGTTTCATGATTCTTGTTTGAGTCTTGTTGTATGAATGACAAGTAAGATAACTCAAATTTTTGGTGGGCAAACTATTCTTAAACCTCAATTACCACAATTGTTATGAATTAGGATATTATATTTCAATGCCTTATCCAAACCAATGTATGAATGCAAAGTGGACAAAAATAAACAAAATGAACATAATGCATCACGAAGAGTTTGCCATACATCAATTAATAGCAAACGATTCTTATTATTGATCCAAAGTTACATCTATAAAAGCTCAAAATCTATGCCTATCAAAGGAACTTTTTTTTTTCTGTTGATATTGATCCTACTCCTCATCAAGAAAATTTAGTACATATAGGTAGTGTGCCCCAACTAGTTGTACTCCTATCTTTAGTTTTTTGACCTTGTCTTCCACTTCTGCTGCCTTATGGAAAGTTATGTTGATTTGTTCAGACAAATGTTTCAAGTGTTTTTCTTTTTCCATGTATGCATTCTTCCATTGTCTCTTTTTTTAAGGTATTCTTGGCACTTTTCTTCTAGAATGGAAGCATAAGTTTTGACCTTATTGACACCATTCTAAAGCATCAAATTATACTTTTGAATTTCTAAGAATGTATTTTTCACTTCTTGTATTTTTGCTTGCAATTGTTCACTTTTTTTTAGGAGTCAAGCTAGTTCAATAGTGGTAGATGAATGTGTCTTGTTTAAATCAGCGAACAAATTCTTCCATCCATCTTTGTCTTGAACAAGCTATTGAAATTTTCTTTCTTGCCGTTACATAATTTCCTTCATTTCTTTTTTGAACCTTTTATTTTTGTATTCCAATTCTTTTTGTTCTTCTTATAATTTTCATTTTGTAATTTTTGCTTTTAGTAACAAATCCTGAGGCTTTTGAGAAACTGGACTAGATGGGTTGTTTGGACTATCTTCATCTTGAACCATAACATCTCTAGCTCGTCTAGTGTGTCACATATAATATTCTAGGCTGATTTTGTCGGTACGCCTGCCTTGATCCATTCTCTTTGTTTGTTTTAATTCTTAGACAATCTCTGCAACCATCTTTATGGAATATGGTTCACCGTATACAAAGCCTAATTGATTAAGTTTGTCATAATATATAGGTCCATGGACCTATCGCTAGACATAGACTTTAGGAGTCGTTACTAATCTTTTTTTGTTTAGATATGATTGATCACTTGACTGAATCTGTCCCACTTTAAAGAAGGGTTCCAAACTTGATTAAGGTATCTTTAAAGGGTAGATTCTAGTCTAAGAAACTAGATTTTAGGTTCGAAAGTATGGTTACACATAAGGTTATAACAAGGTCACTACACCTATTTAAAAAATGGTACTAGTTTGATTTCAAATTATCCAAGCCATGAAGTTTTTTTGTAATTTTATCAAATAATTTAATTATTAAAAATTGATCTTAAAATTATTCTAATAGTTTGGTGACAATTTAAGATAATTTTCTCACCATAAGAATATTCATAGAGACTAATGTCTCATTTTAAAGAGACTTCGTTGTTGGATTTATTAGCATATTTTATTTTTAAAAAATAATTAATAAAATCTTTCAATAGTTTGGTAAGATTTACTTTGATGCAGATCTCCTAATAGTTTGATGAGATTTTATTATAAAAATTATGTATTAAACTTATTTTTAAAAAATTCATTAAACCTTCCAATAGTTTGATAAGATATAATTTAAGATTCAAATTCTTCAATAATTTGGTAGGATTAAAATAATTTATTTTAAACTATTTTATAAAAAAATTGATTTAGAAAATTCTCTAATAATTTGATAAAATTCACAAAAATTTTAAATTCCACAAAAATTTTAAATTCATAAAAAAGAAAAAAATTTTAATTTTGGGAATAAATAAATAAATAAAAGAATTTAATACAAATAAATAAATAAATAAAATTACTAAATGTCTTTAAAGTGGCTCGACTTTAGCTTGAGGGCGCAGCTCGACTCTAAACACAACAAATGGTTGGATCAACTTGGTTAAGATGGCTTGGCCTGGCTTGGCTCTTTTTTCAAAGAAATTGGCTTGGCTTATGGCTTGCTTAAATGGCTTGTCCCTTCTTTTAATCAAAACGATGTTGTTTTAATATATATATATATATATATAAAACAAAAAAAATAACTTTTTCTTCATTTCTCTTTGGCTCTTTCTCTCTTATTTTATATATTTCTAGAGCTTCTCTATCCAGGAAATAATGAGAGCTGCCAGACACTCAACAACCCAGAAGTTGATGAATATCTACCATTGCCATCACTTCATGTCATCAACCATAGTTCGTTGGTCGTCTATTGGTGGCTGAAATTATTCTAAAAATTCTCCACAAGCTTGCCTTGGCCTCCTTTTTCCCGTGTTTTAGTTGGTTTCCTTAGTAACTCATTAGATTTTCGAAAATCTAAGCTTGAAGTTACGATTTAACTTCCCTTTCTTCACCGTTCCGATAGCTACCACCTTTAGATGTGTTAATGTCCTTACCTTTATCTATCTTTTCATTGTGTTTGAAAGCTCAAAACCCCTAAAGGATGACTAAACTGAAACCCAAAAATTTTGCTTTTTCGCTTCTCGTCATCTTTGGTTTTTGACTTTTTTTTTGTTTATTGACAGAAGGTGGCCGTTTCATCAAAGATTGAGGATGATGGTAGGGTTTGCTTGAGCGAAAATTGGTGGTTTGATCTATTGGGTTTGGTTCTAGTGCTTATGGGTGCTTGTAAGATTGTTTGCAAGTTTATGGGATTCTAGTTAGGCTTGATTGAGATTTAAAGGTATTGGTTCCAGCGATGGGTTTTGGGTAGGATCATATTTGTGGTAGTGATATTAATGGCAATTGGTTTTTTTTTTTTTTTTTTGCTCTAGGTGTTAAGTTGACTGTGATGAGGTTCTTGGTGATGGGCTATTAGTTTCCTAAACAAGGTGATGGTTAGGCGTTGGGAAATGGAGGGGACGACGACAGTGAGAAAATGTGGTGGTTTTGTGGGTTGATATAGGCCTGATGGGTTAGTGAATCTTTAGCAATGGTCCCTCTATTTTTTTGTGTTTCCCTTTATAGGGATATAATCCCTTTAAATATGAAAAAATTCAACATAATTTGGGATTTGATTATGATTTTATTTTTATGAATTAATTATATGATTTTATTTGATTTTGCAATGATTGTAAGAATTAAGTCCAAAAATTCATCCATAATCAATCTGAGATCAAATCCCCAATCCTTCGTTTTCCAATTTCTTTTCCCTTTTTTTTTTTTGGAAAAAAAAGTAAAATTAAATAACAAATTAAATCAAATCAAATTAAAATTTCTATTGGGTTTGAAGCTTCCTAATAGGGCCTAACTTACGGTAAAAAACCCGTTTGTGATCCTGAAAAAGTTTTTTGACAAAATGGAGTGTCTATAACTACCCTTCTTTGTGTATTTTTTGTATCACAAACGGGTTTTTTACCGTAAGTTAGGCCCTATTAGGAAGCTTCGGAACAAAAATTACGCAAAGATATAAACAACCATTATGTCCAGTTCAATGCAAGGATCCTCAAGAAATGGGCCCCTCTAAATAGAGGTTCAACAACATTAAAAATTTTAAATAAAAATGTCAAAAAACATCAAAATTTTTAGCTTAAAATCTAATGATTCACAATTTGAAAATTCAAGGGTTCACAAAATTGCAAAGATTTGCAAGGTTTCATAACAAATATTAAAAGATTCCAAGACTCCAATATTCGTAAAGATTTTTAGATTTTTAAGGTTTCTAAGTTTCGTAAAGATTCCAAAAGTTTGTAAATGTCTCAAGATTCTCAAAGGTTCCCTATTCACAAAGATTCCAGATTCACAAGATTTCAAGTTTTGCATAAGTTCCGATTTCACAAAGATTCTAGGTTTGCAAAGACTTTCAAATTTGCAAAATATTCAGATTCTTAAAAATTTAGATTCGCAAGAATTTCAGGTTTACAAGAACTCAAAGATTCACAAGAATTCATAAGAGTTTTAGATTTGAATTGAAAGATTTGCAAAAATTCATAAGAGTTTTAGATTCACAAGAATTGAAAGATTCGCAAAACTTTCAGATTCGCAAGAATTTCAGGTTTGCAAGAAATCAAAGATTTGCAAAATTTTTAGATTCACAAGAACTTTAGATGAAAGATTCATAAAAACTTCATATTAGCAAGAATTTCAAAATTGTAAACATTTACAAACTCTACTTCACAGACAATATTTAAATATTTACATTCAAAAAATTTAAAATTTCATATAAAAAATTAATGGTTTCACATCAAAGATTTTAAGGCTCACCTCCAAAATTCAAAGATTTTCATTCAAAAATTTTAGAGATTCATATTGAAAATTTCAAAAATTCACATTAAAAACTTTAATATTTCACAACCAAATTTCAAATATTCTCATCCGAAAAGTTTATAGGTTTCACATCCAAAAGTTAAAAATTTTCTTTTGAAAAATTAGAAATTTGCATAGAAAATTCCAAAAATTCACATTTAAAAACTTAATATTTCACAACCAAAATTTCAAAAATTTCTTCATCTGAAAAAATTTTTGGGCTCTCACATTTAAATTTTCAAATATTCACATTCAAAAATTTTAAAGATTTACCATCCAAAGTTCAAAGGCGTTTTTTTTTTTTCAAAAACTTTATGGCTTTACATCCCAAATTTATAAAGATTCTCATTCGAAAAGCTTTTTTAAACAAAGGCTCTATATTTAAAAAATATGAAAAGTTTTTCTTGTCAAAATAATCTCATCATGAAAGGTCTTTCTCATTTGAGGATTCAAAAGTAAAAAATTTTCTCCAATCAAAGTCAAATTCTTGTGTGCAGCGAATGTCATGATGCAATGTCTGAACAATCTAAATTCTCACT